>CAWUFW010016639.1:0-299833 GCA_963921515.1 Calotriton arnoldi | reverse complement strand
AAGTTTAAAAACAAAATTATTACTAAATGTGATTTAAAAATGTGATAAGAAAAAGTAATGTACTTGTATTTTACTACAAATTAATTTTACATTAACTTTTAAAAGATTACTAAATAAATGTTTTATTTTTGATATTTTGTAGCATTAAATTAAATCTATGTATATTTTTACTAGCTTAAACAATTTAGTTTAATATTATTTCCTATGGGGTTTTATTTTAAGTCCCTCATGGACCATCCACAAAAGAATAAGCCAATTGCTATTGACAAACTGCACTTCTAAAGTTACTACAGCCAAAAGGACCCAAAACAGTAGTAAGCGTAAACGTCCAGCATCACAAATGTCCAACCACTGGTACTCCAACACCCTCCCATATAAAATAATGCGAGTAGGGACCAAAAACGTAATTGACCCCCTTCCAAAACCAGGTCATTTTGTAATAGATAATAATAGTAATAGAGGACGGGCCCTTCCCTGTCACAGGCACTTGACCCACCCACACAAGTAAGGAACCATTTTTATCGGGAGAACTGGGGGGAATGCTGGGTGGTAGGAAATTTGTGTCAGGACGGTGATCCCACAACTTTCCCACACAGAAATGTGAGGATTTACATTTTTTATTTTTAGCTAAATTTGAGGTTTGCAGGGGATTTTGGATAAGAAAACATTGGGGGATTCATGCATTGCACACCTCCTTGGACCTACCCAGGTGTCTAGTTTTCAGACATTTCTGGTTTGGGTAGGTTTCTCGAGATGGCCACCAAGACCAGGACCAAAAATGCAGGTTACTCCCTTGCAAAACCAGGTCGTTTTGTGATAGATCATTTTGATGTCTCCACAGTAAGTTTGGGGATTTTTTCTGTTGCTGGCCCTAGGCCTACCCAAACAAGTGAGGTACCATTTTTATTGGGAGACTTGGGGAAATGCTTGGTGGGTGGAAGTTAGTGGCTTCCCGCAGATTCCAGAACCTTCCATCACAGAAATGTGAGGAATATGTGTTTTTTTGGACACATTTTGAGGTTTGCAAGGGATTCTGGGTAAAATAACCTGGTGAGAGCCACACAAGTCACCCCATCCTGGATTTCTCTGGGTGTCTATTAGGCCAAGTGCACCATGTCCGCACTTAACTCTCAAGATAGCAAAAACGAGCAGTCAAAGGCTTCTCACAAAGATAGTGTGTGGGTGGGAGGGACAAGAACTCTAAACTCAGCTGTCAACCAAAAGCAACAATAATGTATTGCCAAGCCCAATACTTATCTTTTGTTTGTTTTTTTGCAGTTTTTATATAACGCAAACTCGACCCAAAGGTATTGGAGCACTTTACATGAGCAACGGTTACATCACACAAGGTCACATTCATGTTTTTTTTTTTTTAGGCACAGGGAGATTATGTGATTTTCCCAGAATCACAGGATGCCATATTCGAACCTGGTTCCCCAGTTCCAAAGTCGGCAGCTCTGGCCATTACGCCAGTATTAAAATCACACAGCATGACATAGTACTACAAAGCACAAGGAGATACAGACACAGGACTGTAATCCTGTTTGCGTGGATAACACGGGACATGACACTGATTAGGAAGGTGCAGTTCACTCACCCGACTCCCAAGGCATAGATGTACAGTTCAGTATGTTTTCACCTCTTTAAGTTCACCCAGTAAAAGTCTCAAGTTCATATAGCAGACACAATTCCACGCCAAATAATTCTATGCCACGTCACATAATTTCACTGCAATGCACATAATTCCACCTCCCATAATTCCCCTCCATGCCACATAACTTCTTTCCACTACATACAAGTCTACTCCAGAAGCGGTAAGGACCGCTGCGGTTGCTGTCCCTGCACGCTAAACTTATTATTTGGTATATTGGTAGCTCTTGATTGTTTTTACGTGTGTTTATTATCTCTGTACGTGTTTTTAATTATGTGTTTTAAATATCCCTGCACGCTATACTTAATCAACTCAGTATATTGGCAGCTCTTGATTGTTTTACGTGTTTTTAAGAGCTCTGTGTTTTTACAAAATTTAATACTGCATAGCCTACGTGGCTGTCGTATCAGGGGCTTGTGTGCTGTTACCTGGGTCTCAGTCGGGCTCCTCGTCCCGGTAAATTTCACAGCCTTGTTCCCCGCCTCCTCGTTACCACCCTGGTCTGACGCGGCAAGTGCCGTTTGAGCAGAGGGCGTGTCCCTAGGCTCCTCGATCTCTCCTCACTTCCGGTGCATTACTTACTTCCAGGCAGGGAGCGGGCTAATCTTTCACGCCGGGCACCCTACAAAGCCTGATGATAGAGCGGACGTGCAGCCAGAAGCGGTAAAGACCGCTGCGGTTGCTGTCCCTGCATGCTAAACTTATTATTTGGTATATTGGCAGCTCTTGATTGTTTTTACGTGTGTTTATTATCTCTGCACGTGTTTTTAATTATGTGTTTTTAATATCCCTGCACGCTATACTTAATCAGCTCAGTATATTGGCAGCTCTTGATTGTTTTACGTGTTTTTAAGATCTCTGTGTTTTTTTACAAATTTTAATACTGCATACTGCATAGCCTATGTGGCCTTTGTATCAGGGGCTCGTGTGCCGTTACCTGGGTCTCAGTCGGGCTCCTCATCCCGGTAAATCTCACAGCCTTGTTCCCTGACTCCTCGTTACCGCCCTGGTCTGACGCGGCAAGTGCCGTTTGAGCAGAGGGCGTGTCCCAAGGCTCCTCGATCTCTCCTCACTTCCGGGGCATTACTTACTTCCGGGCAGGGAGCGGGCTAGTCTTTCACGCCGCGCTCCCTACAAAGCCGGATGATAGAGCGGACACGCAGCCAGAAGCGTTAAGGACCGCTGTGGTTGCTGTCCCTGCACGCTAAACTTATTATTTGGTATATTGGCAGCTCTTGATTGTTTTTACGTGTGTTTATTATCTCTGCACGTGTTTTTAATTATGTGTTTTTAATATCCCTGCACGCTATACTTAATCAGCTCAGTATATTGGCAGCTCTTGATTGTTTTACGTGTTTTTAAGATCTGTGTTTTTACAAATTTTAATACTGCATAGCCTACGTGGCCGTTGTATCAGGGGCTCGTGTGCCGTTACCTGGGTCTCAGTCGGGCTCCTCGTCCCGGTAAATCTCACAGCTTTGTTCCCCGACTCCTCGTTACCGCCCTGGTCCGACGCGGCCAGTGCCGTTTGAGCGGAGGGCGTGTCCCTAAGCTCCTCGATCTCTCCTCACTTCCGGGGCATTACTTACTTCCGGGCAGGGAGCGGGCTAGTCTTTCACGCCGCGCACCCTACAAAGCCCCATGATAGAGCGGACGCGCGCAGCGGGCGCGCCAAAGGCAAGCCCGTCTGCGCCCGTCCATGCCTGGAACGCGCCAAGGGCCAGAACCCCTGCTCGTTTTCCCTACGAAGCAGAGAGCATGATTTACTCAAGAGAGGAAATGTTCAGGTTAAATACTAAGCATAATAATGCTTGTTGCCCTCGACTAGACCCCCAGAAGGAGCCCAAGCAGTGCCAGCACTGCAAACTACAGTTCAGCTTCACCAAAGTTAGGGCTCTGACACCACAACAAAAATTATCATACAAAAAATCAACTAAAGTCTTTCAGGCAATGTTGATCAACACGCGGTCACTGCCGAAGCATAATATCGAGGTTGCAGAATTGATAGGCGCACACAAGCTTGACCTGGCATTCATTACAAAAGTCTGGGCAGATGATTCGTCAGAACCGGACTTTGTGTTAGCGATACCAGCAGGATACACCATTGTCAGAGCAGATAGAGCTAACAAACGGGGGGGAGGATTAGCCATCATCCTTAGAGAAGACTTGCATGTGACTGGATCCTCAGCTGGAAGCTCACAGGATTGTGAAACTTTAACATTCCAGATCGCACTTAGTAATAATTACACATTCGAAGGCCTCCTCTTATATAGGCCCCCTCTTATATAGGCCCCCAGGAGCACGGACCTCTTTTCTGAATGTTATCAGCCCCTTCCTTGAATCCAGTCTAGAGGCATCTGATTTCACGATACTAGGAGACTTTAACTATCACCTAGAAAAGCTGGAAGATCGTGATACAGCCTCACTAGTTGAGTCAATGGCTAATTTCACATTAGCACAGATTGTCAAGCAGGACACTCATGCCGCTGGACACACCCGGGATGGCATTTTCACCTCAAATCCATTGCTCAAAATATCAGAAGTAATCCCTGTCCCCTGGTCAGACCATAAAGCTATACTGTTTTCCCTAAGCGCAGTTCAGCATTCACCGACATCCGTAAATGCACCTGTCTCTGTTACCCGGTGACATTGGGCTAAAATTAACCCTCCTACCCTACAAGCTTTATTATTAAGTACGAAACCAGACCTCAGGACAGACATCAACACCTCTGTCCATAGGATATCCTCATGGATCAAATCAGCGGTTGACAGCTTAGCCCCCGCAAAGATCTGCCTCTCCCGGCGGAAAAGTCCTTCTGAACCGTGATTTACAAATAGTCTTAGAGCGCAAAAACAAGTGTGTAGAAGGGCAGAAAGAAAGTGGAGAGTAAACTATGACTTGGATGAGAAATCTAAATATGCACAAGCATTGACAGCTTACAAGAAAATGATTGTAGAGGAAAAAAGTAAATACTTTACGGCAAAGATCTGTGAGGCAAGGAACTCCTGCAGGGAGCTCTTCTCTACAGTTAAAAATTAGCTAAACTACCAGGAACAGCTCGGACGGAAAGCAGCGCAGAATTCTGCAATCTACTGGGTCAGACGTTCATAGATAAAGTTGAAACGGTGTATAATTCCTTCTGGGATAGAGTTAGCGCAGTCACAGTTGCCAAGATCACTTCGACATCCACAGATCCCATTGACCCTATTTCAGCTTTCACCTTCTCTCCCCCCACACTAGAACAAATTATTCAGGTGGTGAGAACATCTAAATCAGGAGCCCCAACAGACACCTGCCCTCCTAAAGTACTTCATCTGTTTCCGGAAATACTAAGTGAACACCTAAGTTTGGTGTTCAATAAGGTAATCCATTCAGGCGTCTTCCCAGATCCTTGGAAGATAGCCTCACTTCTTCCTCTTTTAAAAAAGCCGGACCTTGACCCTAAGGAACCCAGCAGTTATTGTCCGATTTCCAGAATTCCATTTCCGGCAAAAGGACTCGAGAAACTTCTCAATGTACAACTCACAGCACACATTTCTTCCAGGAACCTGCTAGATCATTCACAAAACGCGTTTCGAGAAGGACATGGAACAGAGACAGCTTTGGTCATGGCGGCTGAGGAACTTAGGACTACTAGATTCAGGGGGCAAGGCCGCCTTGATTTTATTAGACCTATCGGCGGCCTTTGATACAGTGAACCACAAAATACTAGCCAGTAGACTGGTGGAGCTGGGGATCCGAGATTCCGCCCTCGCACTGTTATTGTTCTACCTAGCCGACAGAACCTTCTCCGTTGAATTGGGAGCCTTCTCTTCCAAATCTTTCAAACTGCCTTGTGGGGTGCCTCAGGGCTCATCTCTGAGTCCCACATTATTCAATGTATCTGTGGCGCCCTTGCCCTTGATCATCAGGCAGTTTGGGTTCTCGGTTGTCTCCTATGCAGACGACACCCAGTTGGTGGTGTCAGTCTCAAGCAACGTGGAGGAGACTGCCGACCGTTTTAACGGCTGCATGCTGCAAGTCAACCAATGGATGCAGTCCAACTGCCTGAAACTGAACGGAGGAAATTCTGAAGTCTTGCTGTTGGGCTCGGATTCATCTTTCTGGTTGCCCACATGGTGGCCTGCCAATCTGGGCGATTGTCCAACCCCAGTGTCCAAGGTCAAAAATCTTGGAGTCATCTTTGATGACAAACTAACATTCAATAGTCAGATCAATAGGCTCTCCTCCACCATCTGGTTCATCTTAAAAATGATCAGAAAAATCCGTCCATTTATCCCCCCTGATGCAATCAAAACTTTGGTTACAGCCTTGGCCCTTTCGCGATTGGATTACGGGAATGCCCTATACATGGGGATTCAATCCCAACATCTACTTAGACTGCAGCGTTTGCAGAACGCTGCAGCCAGATTAGTACTAGATATTCCTAGGTTCAAATCAGTCTCCCACGGTTTAAGAGCCCTCCATTGGCTCCCAGTGAAAAAGCGGATTGAGTTTAAATCCCAATGTCTGGCCTTCAAAGCTCTACAGGGTACAGGGCTGCAATTCTTGAGGACGCACCTGAAATGGTATACGCCGGCCAGAAGTTTAAGATCTACCCATACAAAACTTCTGCAGACACCCAAGTTTAAGAAGGCGCGTTGGGGTGGAAGAAGCTTCCTGCTGGGAACAGTGAAGATCTGGAACCAGCTGCCCATTTCCATAAAGAGCAGCTCTTCACTCTTATCCTTCAGAAAGGCGCTAAAAACCTGGCTCTTTAACAACTAATCCATCTTGTATTCCCGCCAGCACCGCTCAGATCTTCCGCTTCTAGCGCCAAGACGCCCTCTGGCATTCGCTGTGCTCTACAAATATGCCAATCAATCAAATCAAATCTCCACTCCACATAATTCCACTCCGTACCACATAATTTCAATCTACTCAGTGCAACACAATTCCATGCAGCACCACACAATTCCACAAAACACCACATAATTCCTCCCTACATAAATACACTCCACATCACATAATTCTATTCCATACCAACTAATTTCAAGCCATGCCACCGAATTCCACAACATGCCACACCACATCTCATAATTCAACTACACACAATTGCATTCCATGCCACACAATTGCACTCCACGCCACACAATTCCACGTCTCACAATTCCAATCCATGCTACACAATTCCACACTATTCCACATAATTTCACTCCACGTCACATAATGCCATGCCACATAATTCCACTCCACGACACAAAATTCCACTCTGCGACATACAATTCCACACCATGCCGTTGTCTACATATTTCTGCGCTTAACATAACAGTTAACACTATTACATACTTATATCAACACACCAATTTATCTTAAACCAAACAACAAATATTACTTAGACTGAGGCTCTAACATAGGCCTTTGATTGCATTCATCTAGGCCCTGCACTCTACGCCACCACAGTCTTCACCACTTTACTATAATCTGCAACACTGCACTCAACAACACTGCACTCTACGCCACTGCACTCTACTCCATGCCACTGCACTCTACTCCCTGCTAATATACTCTATGCCACTGTACTCTATGCTACTTCTCTCGACACCAGTGCTCTCTGTGCCAATGCTCTCTGTGCCACTGGACTGGACCCGGGGCAACGCTACTCTACTCTACACCAAACCAATCTACGCCACAGCACTCTACTTCATTAAACTTTACACAAGTCTTCACTAGTCTGCAGCACTCCACTTTACACCACTGCACTGTACACACTACACGTTATGCCACTATACTCTATGCCAATGCACTCTACACCACTATAATTCACTCTGCACCACTGTACTCTATGCAACTGCACCTTACGCCACTCTACTCTGCACCACTACAATCTACGTTGCTGCACTCAACACTGTACTCTGCAGCACTCCACTCTGCGCCCCTGCACTCTACTCCACTTTACACCACTCTATGACATGCACTCTATGCCACTTTGCTCTACGCCACTACACTCTGCACCGCTCTACTCTGTACCAGTCTACTCTATGCCACTGCACTCTACGCTTCTGCACCACTTCAGTCCATGCCACTCCACTCTACGCCACTCTAGTCTACTGCACTCTTCAGATTTTAATTCTTAACTTACACCATCACTCACTACTTAATAAATAACGAAACAATAGGCTTTTTCATAGCAGTTTATAATACATTTTTAAACATACTATACAACCACAGTGCTGTACAACACAGCTAAAATAGACTAAACCAATAGCTCTCACAGAGGCAAGACATATGGGCTTTGCCAATGCTTGTTATGAGCAGGCATGGACCGCTGCCTGCTCATAAAAATGTTTTTGTGAGCATTCACAATGGGAAGGGCCACCCTGGAGAATCCTTCCATTTGCGAATGGCTTACCATCTGCTTTTTTTTTTATTTTAACTGATTTTATTATTTTTCATGCATCAAACAACGTAGTCACGACATTAATCATATGCTGCACAAGGTCATTTCAGTCACATCAGGTAAATAGAGTATCCCAATGACATGTAAGCAACAAATATTCTTCTTCCTCCCCCGACACCCCAATGAGTCAGTACAGTGCTACATAGATGGAACTTTATGGCACATTTAATGAAGTGCTTCAGTACGCTGGGTAGGTAGACACAAGGTATCTTACAGTCAGGTGCTAATTCCCAATAGGTAGCGGAAGGAGATACTGTGGGAGTGTCAGGCTCTGGATTAGACAAGCTATCCACTATGGTTCCCCAGTCTCGGGCTATATCAATCGTTCCTAGTCCGCGTCGGGCTTCTCTTAGAAGTATCCTCCCTTCGCAGCCCACCCATTTGATCATTTCTTTTCCCCACATGTGTGATCGGAGACCCCCCCCGGTGCCTTCCAGTTTCTCATAATCTCACGCTTGGCTATAAGAAATGTTAAATCTTGGCATTTGCTTGTGACTTTCGACTTAGATGTGCAGGGGAACCATCCTAGTAGACAGTGTGCCGGGGTGCGAGGGATCTGTCTCTCAATGACTGCCCCAACCGCATGCAAGACCTCCTCCCAAAACGTGCTCAGCATAGGGATGACCAAAACATGTGTAGGATGTGTGCTCCCCCTTTTCCGCATCTAGGTCATGACACATCAGCTATCTGAAAGTATCTGCCTATGCTCTCTGGAGTCAAGTATGACCTATGTAGAACATAATAATTAATGAGTTTGAAACGTGCATTCCTAGAGACCTTGGGCGTTCTTTCCAGGATATTGTCCCAGTCCTTAGTAGCAATAGGGGCCCCAAACCTTCCTCCCACCTAGATCGTAACCTCTCTAATGGCTGTTGTTGATCCTCACACAATGCTCTGTATAAGCATTAGATCGTCTTGACGGTGCCCGACGATAAAGCTATGTATTGATAACTCTTCAATGTATGGGGCTCAGTAAATTCTGTGCCCCAGTGTTTTCTTATTGCTGCCATGAGCACTCTGTGCAGGAGAAAAGGCCCCTGAGGTAGATCAAATTCTGCACTGAATTCCTCAAATGGGAGCAGTTCCAAGTCTCTAAAAAGGTCTCCCATTTTCGTCGCCCCCTCCTCGACCCAATTATCAAGGCCCTTCCAGCTTCCGCCAGGGGGAAGTTTCCTCAGTAGCAGCAGAGGTAGTTCAGGGGAGTATGGAATTTTGGTAAGTATTTTCTGTAAGTCACTATCCCAGCATTTGGCCAGTACTCGAAACTCCTTAGTGTCATTCGTAGGCGACTTTCGCACTTGTAGGAATATTTTAAGGAGGTCAGAAAGTGGTGGCACGAAGGGCCTCAGGCCAGATTCGGATCTTGTCTGTACGCTTGTCCCTGAATCAGCTATTGCAATTGGGCTGCAATGTAATATGTTTCAAAGTCCGGGACCGCCAGCCCTCCAGCTGTTGTTGCTCACTGCATTGTCGCTAGTGCCACCCGTCTGCGTCCCATCCCCAATATGAAAGCAGTGATCAATGAGTCCAGCTCATTAAATATTACTTTTGGGATCCATATTGGAAGCGTATTAAAAGAAATAGCGAAGGTGGGGGGAGAGCCAGGAGTGCTTTTCTGCCTGCTACCGAAAGAAGTAGCGTCTACCAGTAATCTATAGAAAATCTAAGGGATCAGACAGCTCATCCGACATTCCCATCTAATAGGTCAGCCCGATCATAATAAACCTTAACTCCCAAGTAAGCCAAGCATTGGGGTTCCCATTGCAATTGAGTCAGTCCCTCTGGGGGATCATTGCTCTGTGCTGCAGGAAAGAGCCTGGACTTCTGCCAATTGACTCTTACGCCAGATAAGAGACCGAACTTCTCCAGCATGGACCGGGCTCCCTTCAAGTCCTCCACTGTGTTGCGCAAGAAAATGAGTAAGACATCCGCATAGAGCGCTATGCAATGGTGATGTCTCCCAATATGTAATCCCCTATATATATGTTCAGACCTGGCAGAGGCGGCCAAATGCTCCATGGAGATAGCGAACAGGAGAGAGGGGGCAATCCTGTTGTGTCCCCCATCCCACCAAATAACCCACAGAGATAACCTTCCCCATGTGAACTCTAGCAGTCGGTCGAGTATATAGTAATCGTGTCCACGTTATAAAGCTCTCGCCCAGCCCCATGCGTAAAATCACCTCGTACAGATAGTGTCATTCTAGGCTGTCAAATGCTTTTCCTATATCAACAGTAAACACTGGCGGCCCCCCCTCCCTAGCTTCAAGAATGGTCAGTAGTCGTCGGATATTAATTGCCATATTGCGGCCTGGGATAAATCTAGATTGATCTGAATGGCTCAATTTAGGCATTAGGGACAAGAGCCTAGTTGCCCAAATTTTACTCAGGATTTTGTAATCGATGTTTAGCATCGATAGTGGTCTATATGCTGAATGATCATGGGCTGGTGAACCTGGTTTTAGTATGGAGACTATAATCACTTCCCTAGTAGTGTCCGGTAAGGTTCCTGAAGCCTTGGCTGCCGTGTATAAGTTTACCAATCTAGGCGTTCATTCTGCGGAGTAGGTGGCGTAGAATTCCACTGGGAAACCATCAGTACCCGGGGTCTTATTACACACCATATGTTTGATAGCATAAGTTATTTCCTGTGGAGTAATGTCCCCCCAAGTTCTCTAGCTTCCTCCACCTCAAGTCGTGATAGAGGCAAAGTCTCCAAGAATGCTTGCACCACCGCTATGTCCTTCAAAGTGGAACTCGTGTAGAGGGTTGAGTAATAGTGGGCAAATATGTTATTAATATCATCCTGCGAGTATAATCTGTTTCCCCCTCCATCTTCCAGTTCCACTATGGTCGAGCCACACTTGTCTGGGTTAGCCAACTGGACCAATAGGGAACCTGATTTGTCTCGCTCCGCATGTGTCCTATCCATATATTGCTTGTAGTCAAAGCACCGAAGCCGTTCTATCTGTACCGCCATCCCCTCTTTAGCTTCCAAAAGCTCAGATTGTAATTCAATGTGTTCCAGTCGCCGGGCCTCTACGTCTCTCAGAGCTGCTCAGCAGCTTGGACCTCTCCTAGTAAAGTGTGTCAGACTCCTTTATGGCTTACCACCTCCTTTGAGGAGGTGGTAAAATATTTATGTTTTTCGACTGGATTTCGGTTGCAAAACATAAAATACATCTCTAAAGGAATCAGTATTTCGAAGGGATGCCCTTAACAAGCCCCTTCCAAAAACCGATTTGGTATCTATTCCCAAACCGAATAAGCGATTAAGTAAGATTCAGTAACATATTACTGAATCGCTAATTGGATTTGATGAATTTAAAAATGCTATTTTGCGGTCGGAAAGGCTCTGATTTTAGGAATCAGAGCCTTACCGACCCTTAAATGAAATGACACATGAGGGCCTATGTGAGCTAAACAAAGAAGAGGATGACTGCCTTTGTCTGATTTTGAGGGTGTGGAAATCTTCATCTAGTACAATAATTGAGAACTTGATTTTTGAACAACTAACCTTTACCAAATATAAAAAGATGGTTTAACATAGGTTTGTTTGAAAAATGTACGATTCCGTTTTTAGTATCTGCAATGTTGAGAAATGTGACTATGGAAGTATTGTTATTGAGTTCTGGTGTAGAGCTGTAACCATTGTTCCTTCCATGCTCTGTTCCCTTCACCTACATTCCCAGCCAGTACTCTCCAATTAAAAGAATTACATTTCTCTTGAAAAGTGCCGGTACTCAGTACCGGACAGTACCGACCCATTTAAAGCACTGCCCCCAAGCACCCCATACCTGGCATCCATAGTCGTGCCACATTATTTTTGTGACTCTCCCTCCTAATTCATTTGGCTTCATCAGTCTCACTTGAGATTTTGCAGCGAGTTTCAAATCAACGGCCCACATTACCTTGGAAACACGATTCTGCCGTTATTCTGATCACGTTATTAGCCCGCACTTCCCTACATGTGATGCATGCACGTGCAGCATAGAGTGTACCTACCACTTTTTGGAGTGCTAGCATGTTTCTGTCCCACGGAAGTCTATTTCCCTCACGGTCATGGCAGCCCATCGGTGGCCCATCGTTATTTTGCTCTAGCTTGTAAGCTAAGAATACGGAGGGGGATATTTACAAGGAAGTGGCGGAGAGAGGCGTTAGCCTTCCTGGCTTAACGCCTCTGTCCGCCACTTCTGAAACATAAGGCTGAACCCTATTTACAACGATATGGTGCAGCCTTGCATTTCCCCCTGCGATGGTGCTACACTTAGCAGTGTAGCGCCAACGCAGGGACCCTTGCACCACAGTGCAAGGGTGTATGCGTGCAGGGGAGGATTGTTTATGTGTAGGAAGGTGTCCCTTCCTGCACATAAACAATCCTGAAATGCTGTTTTGTCACTTCTATGTGTGCTGCTTAATGCAGCACACATGGAAGTTAAAAAATTGTATTTATTTTTTTAAGATTGTTTATGTACAGGAAGGGAGACCTTCCTGTACATAAACAATCCATGGCATTTTGCTTTTTCCATGTGTGCTGCACAAGGCAGCACACATGGAAAAGCAAAAACGAGGAGAAATAATGCATTTCTCCTCGTTTCGTCAACTTAAGACCAGGTTTTTCCTGGTCTTAATTTTGGAGCTGCCTCCTATGTACGCCACCCTTGTACATAGGGGCAGCGTCAAATACAATGGGTGTTGCGGTGGAATGCCCACCGCAACACCCACTGCCCACCCCTTTCACGCTAACCATAGCGTGAAAGGGGGCCTTATTTACAAGGCAGCGTTAAGCCCCCATCGCCACCACAACGTTGGTAAAAGTGACGTTGTGGTGGCGATAGGAGCTTGTACATATGCCCCGTAGTGTGATCCTAATAACACCTCATCCTGCATTTCCTGTATTGAAGTTGTACAGCACAAAGTTGGTGTGCGTTCATTTCTACCTATGTACTCGCTTTTATGCAGCGCCATCTGGTGGTCGTATTTTTCGCAGTGTTTTTACAGCATCCTGGTCTGCTTAGGTGGGAATTGGCAGCTCTTTATTTCATTTGTCCTCAATCTTCTCCACATTATTTACAACAATTTCAGCAATTCACACACTTTAGTGTAGATTCAACTATGCAGTTTCCATTTTGTCATTGAACATGGTTTAATAATAGTTAATGTACTGTGCACTAGTATTTTGGTTTCTCTTTCTCTAGTTCAATTTACAACTCATTTCTTTCTGACATACAATGGCTAACTCATCAGGGGTTACACCATGACCACTATTTGTACACTGATAAAGAGCAGTGTTTGGATTAGAACATTCAGTACTTACTTAAGGACAAAGGCATAGACAGGAAAAGAAATTAGAGGGTATTATTATATGACTGTTGAGGTCAATTGTTTTTGACAATCTCACTGGGTTTGTAAAAACTGTTGAAGCGCAGGAGGAAAAATTAGATGAGTTTCAGATCACTATCAAGCAACTCAAAAAATATTTTGAAGCTGAAGAGAAACTGGTAGTTTTCCATTACAAATTTTTCACACGGACACAAGGTCCCAAGGAAAGGTAGAAGCTTTTATTACACTTAAGGTTTTGACCAAAGATTGTGAATTTGAAGCTTTCACCGCTAGGCTAATAAGAAACCAATTAGTCACAAGATATTTCTAAAGAACTATACAAGAGCATTTAATATTGTGTCAGAATCCATCTCCGGAGAAAGCTCTTGACATTGCTCATAGTATAGAAAAGTCACAATCTGACTCTAAACAACTACAGACTTTATGGAATACTAGTCATACTCCTCATGTTATGTTGGTTTCTCTACTACTTTACATGTTGATGTTCCCTCACAGTGTGCATGCTTTCAGTCTACTTTAGCTGAAATTAAGGAATATCCTAGCCAAACGGGATCCCAATTCCAAATTTAAATTGTAGGTCAGTATAAAAACAACAGTCTCTTAGGCAATCTTCATACTTTAAATGTGGGTCACATTCACATCTGGCTAACTATCGCAATTGCCCTGCTATTGGTCAAGTGAGTAACAAAGTGGCAGAATAGGCATTTTGGTAAAGTCTGCAGAGGTGGCAAAAGAGTAGAAGTGTAATGCGTTTGAAAACAATGTGAAAGGAAGTGTTAATATGGTGAGCATGAAGAAGTTAACACATTAGAAGAGCTGGTTTTAGCTGTGGGTGTTGTGGACACTGGAATTGTTGAATTGTTTCAGACATGTGCTGATCCTCATATTTAAGTGCATATACACGATATCCCAATTGATCTTTTGTTAGATTCAGATGCAAAATCACTATGTCCCATGAGAAATTTGAACTTAGCTAGAGGCATAAGGTTTTGCTCCCACCTGATGTTACCATTATAGCTTTCAAGGGTAGCAGGATAGATCTCTTCGGCAATTTGCATGCCCTAAGTGCTTTTAAAGATCGTATCATTGAGAGTAAAGTCTATGTAGCTAAAAAGGTTTAAATGTCTTAGGTTCATGGCACCTGGCTGACTTTAAAATGTTTGAGACCAGGTGAAGAGATTCCTGTGTCAGTAGTGAGGAGGAGGAAATCAAGTTTGAGCTTGTTTTAGTAAGCATTTAAGAGCTACTGAAGGTTACAAACATGTCTTCAAAGTAAAAAAAAATGTATGCTGTCAAACGCAAGTTGCATAATGTTTCTTTTAGCGCATGTGATGACCTCCATAAACAAATCCAAAGTATTATGGATGAAGGTGTGATTGAATCTGCCAATGCCACTCCGTTGTTATCTCCCCTTGTCTTACCACAAAAGAAGCCTGGCAAGTTGCGTGTTTGCATAGTCCAAGAAATCTGAATGAAGTGCTGTGGCTTAAAGGTCTTCCCCACCCAAGGAAAGAATTTTTTTTTGGTCTAGTACTTAGCAGTCCAAGTGGTTCACTAAGTTGAACCTAAAAGCTGCATATCGCCAGATTTTATAAGACCCTGGGTCTAGGCGTTATACTGACTTTATCACTCCAACTGACACCTACCAATTTTGCAGAATGTCTTTTTGCTTGCTGTCTGCAACCAATGCATTCCAATGTGTCATGTCTGAAAAGTTGTGTGAGATCCACAGTGTTGTGGTGTTCCAGGATGACATATTAATTTATGGGAACACACTGCAACAGCATGATTTTGCTGATGAATATGTTTTGGAGAACTTACAGAGAAAGATGTAATATCACAGAAAGATATGTGTATATTTAGAGTACTTGAGGATGAGTACCTGGAACATGAGGTGGGGTGAAATCCAAGCCAGGATTAGTAGACAGTATAATCAAAGCACCTTGCCCTGTTGATAAAGACCAGATTGGTTCTTGGTTCTTGGTATGTGCGAGTTCCACTCAAACATTTTGATTACTTTGCCAGTGTGAGAATTTTAGACATTTGCTAAAAAAAAGGGGCTCATTTAGTTTGGAGTAATGAATGCAAGGTGGCCTTTGTTAAGATCAAAAAATAAATTTCTGAAGCACCTGCCTTGCTAACACAGTACAAAGAACCAGTCACATAACTGTTGATGCAGTTCTTTCACAGGTTGAGGGGCACCGTCATTTCATGATTGGTTTTGCCTACAGAACATTAAGACCAGTTGAACAAAGATACTCAGGCATCGAAAAAGTATGGGATGTGTATGGGATGTGGGCAAGCTCCGTCCCTATGTTTGGGGTCATAAATGTGATTAAATCAGATTATAAACAACTACTTGATATACTTTCTGGTAATAAGATCAAGAAAACAAATTCAAGATTGGCCAGATGAGCCACAAAAATATTGTAATACAATTTTAAAATTGAATATATAGCAGGAGGACGCAATGTCCAGGCGGATTGCCTTTCAAGACTCCCTTTCAGCTAGACATGTATGAGGATTCTAATAAAACTGAGGCACGTGTTATAGCTAGCTGCAATGTTGTTGCAGTGGTATGTGAGAGTATGGATCAATGGTGAGAGAGGATTTTAATGAAACTGAGGTATGCGTTATTGCTAGCTGCAATGTTGGTGCAGTGGTATGTGAGAGTATGGATCAATGAAAAGTTAACCTGACTCAAGATGGTGTTCTTTAAAATGTATTCAAATTGATGTTTAATGGCTGGTTAAAAAAAATAATCTAAATCCAGCTTTACAACCTCACTGGAAAATAGCTGACGGATAGTCTTAAATGAGTGGTTTGCTGAATCGACACCAGAGGATAATTCCAACTACTTCGTTAAGATACAAAATCATACAAACTGCTCATGATGGACATCTGGGGTTACTCTTACAAAAAAAGGATTAGTGAAGATTTTTAGTGGCCAAGCATCAGCACTGAATTTGAGAAATGTATAAGTGAGTGTTCAAAGTGTGTTATGAGTGATTAGCAGGTATCTATGTTCTCGCCTGCCGAGCAGCCAGTGTTGACTCCGGATCAGGAGTGGCAAAAAGTAGGTCTTGATTTTTTAAGACCTTTTTATATTCTACCTCTACAATGTAGGTATATGTTAGTCATGATTGACTATTTGTCCAGGTGGCTATACATCTTACCAGAGAAAAATGAAACAACCCAAAGCTATGTGTAATCTAAAGCATAGAAAAATGTGTTTTGCTATTGGTGACTGGGTCAGAATCGAAAAGCCTCTATTATTGAAAAAAGGGTTGAAAAAGTTTTGTAATCCTGTTCATGTAATGGAAATAAGACACACCGCTGTTAGGGTAAATGGTGGCACATCAGTAGGTTAGCTAGTAACCAAAAAAGTAGTGTCTCATCTTTCAGGAAAAGAGGTTGATGCTTGTCATGGAAAAAAGGATTTTTGACAACTTTGTCCAAAGAGTCTTTACAAAAAAAGTGTCTTCGATAACGTTGTCTAATGAATGTTTACATCACAGTCTTACACAAATGAAACATCCTTGCAGTTTCTGTGACTAGGTTAATTTGGTATTTCCTTGTCATCAGCTGTTTGATTTGATTTTTACTTTTCCGTCATCATTTGTAGTTTCATTTTATTTTTATTCCTTTTGTGTTTGTTTTATTTTCTTTTTATTGTAAATTTTGCTGAGGGGTGAAATGTGTGGTTATTGGAAGATTACTGCTTGGCCTCTCCCTGTGTAGAAGCTTACTAAGGGCATGATTTAGAGTTTGGTGGACAGATTATGTACAGTCACCATAGCGGAGTACTTTACTCCCGCCATGGCTAGGGTATTCCGTTGTCAAATTTAGAGATGTCCACTTGCCAAAACTCTTGCATTTCAAGGCACCAGCATAACGGCGGTTCCTGTAAAGGCAATGAAAGTTTGATGGACGGCTCTATTAACATTATGGGGCAGTCCATTAAACTTTCAACTTTTTTTTTATTTTAAAAAAGAAAATCCCAAAGGGGGATTTTTATTGAAACTAAAAAAAGCAGTGACTCCCTCGCCACAGGAGTTTTCATCTTTTGCGTGGGGGTCATTTTGCAGTTTTCACTACCACTTACCACCAGGTTTTACCTGGCAGTGACGGACAGTGGAAACTTGCCATTTGTCTGCCCACTTAAATGGGTCAGGTGGACAAATAGCAAAACCTTCAATGGCCATTACTCTTTTGGGCCATCGGAGGTGTATGTTGGCGTCATCGACATACTGAAGGTCTGCCAGACTCTAAATGAGAAAAATTGGGCCTTATGTCACTTAAAGAATGTAGATGTGTGTTTGAAGTTATACAGAGAAGACAACGGATGTGGCGGAGAGACAGGTGATACTGGTTCTGTTGCTGTGACTTGTTGCTCCTCCATGAAAGGATATACTTATCATGAGAATCAGCCTCATGATTTATTTGGATTCATCCAGATACCTGTCACTACAATTCTTCGGCTACCCATATAAAGTAAATGTCGGGAAGATAAGCCATAAAGAATGGATAGGCTGTCATGTCCTGGCAAAAAGAAAGGACCCCCTGCTACTAATATAAGTTCCTAGGGCAGGGAAAATACAATTATGAAAATAACACCCCCAGGCAACAAGATCAAGAAAAGGTAACTAGACCTGTAACTGCATCATCATACTATGAAGGACTCAGTGTACATACAACCCAAATAAAAAAATAGATTCATTTTATTGATATATTTTTGTTTCATATTGACAAGTCTTTAAAACATATAGAAAACATGTAAGACTAAACAACAATAGTTAAACACAGAGATAACAAAAAATTCATTACATATATACATATAGACAAAATCACAATGACTATAAATCAAATTGTAGTCGAACATCAAACATACTTGAAACATATACATATAATACAATACACAAAGTAGTGGCAATTTGATAAATTTGCTTGTATATATTTTCTACGCGCATTTCGGCGTACAGAGTGCCTTCTTCAGGAAAGCCACAAAGATTCCTGGGTAAACAGCATAAAAATATATTTTATAATATATCTATATATATATATATCTCTATGGCAATGTACACTGAGTATTTGATAACCACAAATGACATTTTGCATGCTTGAAATATAACTCCGTATATTCAAGTGCTACCAAAGAAAATTGCACCATAATTACATAAAAAACCAGAAAAGAGGGTTTTATTTTTGGGAAAATTGTATAGGAAATAAGTTTGTCTTCTTGTCACAATGATAACACCTACGTGGCAGATAATCAAGAGGTAGATATATATAGACACCACAGTGAGATGCAATAGTAAGAAATGGGTGAGAAAAGAAAGGAAATGTCATCTCAATATCCACTCAATGGTGAAAAAGGTATAAGAAAAGAGTGAGTATAGAAAAAGAAGAAAAGATAAATGTTAAAAAAAACGTGACTGATTAATCTTACCATGGATGAGTAAACGGAAATCCAAAGTAAGTAGAAGGTTTATTTTAATAGCAAAGGTAACCAAGATGATTCTAAAAAAGAGAGTAGAATCATGAGCACATAATTTTAAATTGCAAATTTTAAAGGAAAGGTATGTCTAAAGCCTCAAGAGCGATGTAAATAAGACAAATACCTGAATAGTTCATATGGTGGCACTTGAGCTGACGTGTGAGGGACCCTACATTCCAAGAGATGGTAGATTGTCTGGAAACAAGGAAAAGGGGAGCATTGAAATATCCTAGAAGGTGGAATATCCCTAGCAAAGCTACAGAGGAAGAGCTATCTAATAGCTACTTACTTAAAATAAGTGCCGGTCAATTCTATAGCTTCAAGATAGTTCTATGTCAGAAAGACCCACTGTAAATTGGTACTTGAGCCCAAGTACTCAAATGGGAGGCTCGCTCAGATGAGGAGAATATGGTATTCTAAAGAATATAGACAAAAAGTTTAAAACATATGTGCAATCCTGCAGTAAGTTAACTGTAGATATAAAAAACACTAGTCCTAGATGATACCATGAAAAAGATCACCTTGAAAACTGTCTCGCAATTCGAGAAAGTACCACAGTACGGCTTGAAATGCAATATATTTAGCGATTTTCAAGCGAGAAATAGCCTACTGTTAAAGTTCAGCAAGATGCACATTCAATGAAGCCAAGAAGCGGTATGGCAAGCTGGATGAAAAGAAAAAAGAACCATAATGTTCAATGAGTGTGACATAGAAATACGTTGGAGAAATAGGTTTCTCCAACGTAGCCCAAATCACAAGGGCAAAGAAGGAGATAAATTACATTTTTAGTTTTACAGTTGTACATCCTTTTTGCTATGATGGAATAGTTATTATGAATGTAGTGATCTCCTTCAATAGCTGTGTTGTAGGACTTACATTGTAAACATTTGTAAGTTCCTTTGAGTGGCACTGATCCGTCAATGGTTTTTGGGACGAAAGGTGTGCCTTCCACATATCTGGAACGAGTGACAATATCTTTAATGTTTTTATTTCTACGATGAGCAAATAACGGTTTAGAAAATTTCTGTTCGTGATCTGCTTCGCTATTTAAGATATGCCAATTCACATTGATTATTTGTCTAATTTTCTCATTCATTGTAGAATGTTTAGTGACACACACCAATTGGGTGGTTACAGTGGTAGTTTTAGATTTTAAAAGAGAGTCTCTATTGTAAAACCTGGCTCTTTTATAGGACTCTTGAATTAATCTATGGGGGTAACATCTGGATACAAATTTTTCCTTCATGACCATGGCCTGTCGGTCATAATCTTGCAAGTTGAAGCAATTTCGGCGAAGCCGAAGAAACTGCCCAAAGGGTATGCCTTGCATCTGTGCTCTAGGATGGTAACTATTGTAATGCAGTAACGTGTTACGTGCCGTGGGCTTCACAAAAAGATCTACTTCCAAGGCTCCGGAGTTGTGTCTGATGAGAATATCCAAAAATTCCACTTGGCTTTGACTTGTATTAGCTGTAAACTTCAAATTTGTGTCACACAGGTTTAGCCATTCCAGAAATTCAGTGAGGCATTCTACAGTGTCAGTCCATATGAAAAACATTTAGTCTATATATCTAGACCAATGCGCTACCGATTCGAAGAACGGTGCAACCTCGTTATAGATATATTTCATTTCAAATAGTGCCATGTAAATATTGGCCACCGAGGGGGCTACAGAGGCCCCCATACTTACACCTTTAATCTGTTTATACAGTGTTTTTCCAAATTCAAACGTGTTCTCAGTGAGAACAATTCTTAAACATTCTAAAAGGAAGGTTTTTGGACACTGGATATTGAATTCATCAATGAACCAGGTGACCGCATCGATTGCTTCCATTTGCGGAATGCTGCTGTATAAAGATTCGATGTCTAGTGTAACTAGAATATGACTGCCATGATTAAAAGGAAGATTTTCAACTTTATTAATTATGGCTCGAGTGTCCATAAAATATGAAGGAGTTTTAGGTATATGGGGTCTCAAACGATTGTCTGTATATTTGGACAAAGGCTCAGTAATCGAGCCAATTGTCGAAACTATGGGTCGATAAGGCGGGTTTAGGGTGTCCTTATGAATTTTTGGGATTCCATAGATACAGGGCATCTTAGGTTCTGCACGGTTAAGATAATCAATTTCTTTAGTGCAGATGTCCCCATTTTGTAAGGCATTGGTGGTTAATTGAAGTATTTTAGATGCTACTTTTGCAGTTGGATCTAAAGAGACTTTAACATAAAAGTTCTGGTCATTGAGGAGCGTTTTCATTTTATTCTCGTAGGTAGAAGTATCTAAGATCACGATACCTCCACCCTTGTTACAGCTTTTGATAGTTAAGGATTTTTCAGTTGCAATTTTCTTAAAACAGGAGAATTTGTCTTTACTAAGATTGTATATGACTGACTGACTGACTGAAAAGTATTTGTAAAGCGCACTAATGCCGAGGCGTCTTGGCGCTGAGTGATATGTAATGCCCCAGGCCGACACATTCAGGGTTGTGAGAAGAGCCATGTTTTAACTTTCCTCCTGAAGACCGATCTGTTAGGCAGAGACCTCAGGTGAGTGGGCAAAGAATTCCAGAGTTTGGATGCCAAGAAAGAGAAGCGTTTACCTCCACACCTTACTCTCTTTATCTTAGGAAGTTGTAAGAGATCAAGTGATGCTGATCTTAACGCTCGTGTGGGAACGTATCGAGAAAACAAGGTTTGCACATCCTTGGATCCTCCACCAAACAAGGCTTTATGCACCATGCACAGGGACTTAAAGTCAACCCGTCGTCGTACTGGGAGCCAGTGAAGTTGTTTTATACCGGTTGATGTAGGATGGTGTTTGGGTAGATTAAGCAATACTCTTGCTGCCGCATTCTGAATTGACTGCAATTTAGAGAATTGCGCAGCATTTGCTCCTAAATAGAGAGCGTTGCAGTAATCAACTCTAGACAGAATCGTAGCCCCCACCACTGTTTTCCTCAGGGAAAGCGGAATAAAAGGAAGAATCTTCCTCAGACCTTTCAGCATAAAGAAGCAGGCTGATGAGACTTGGTTAATCTGGGGAGCCCAGGAAAGGTCGTTATCTACCAAAAGGCCTAGATTCCTGACTTTTTGACAGGGGCCGGACATGTACCTGCTGCATGTGGCCACCATAATTGGTTCCATACCGAGATTTTCTGACCAAACTCAATCACCTCGGTTTTATCTACATTAAGTTTTAAAAAATTAACATTCATCCAAGTCATCAGAGCCGAGATGCAGTTACTAAATTGAGTTGCCCTAGCATATAAGCTGCGTGTCATCAGCATAAGATACCAGCCTAAAGCCATAGCTTTTTATTAGTCTAGCCAGAGGAGCTACGTATATATTAAAAAGAGTAGGGGATAGGGCCGAGCCCTGTGGGACTCCCCCGGGGAGTGTGAATTCCTTGGACTGATATCCATCCCAAAATATCACTTGTTCCCTGGACGATAGGAAGGAGGAAAGGAGGGCAAGAGCTTTGCCTTTAATACCTATATCCTGTAGCCTTCGTATTAATACCTCGTGGTTCACGGTATCGAAGGCTGCTGTCAGATCAAGCAGGACCAGTACAGCCCCTCCTCCTCCGTCCATCACCTTACGTATCTCCTCCACTGCCATAATCAGTGCAGGTTTAGGTATATATTTAGTGGCTTTATCCAGTTGTTTAAGTACCACATGTTCGAAAACTGCAACCTCGGGACCCAATTGGTCCAGTTGAGGAGTAAATGTCGATGGATTAGATAAGCCTGACATGTTCGGCATGGTAGAGGAAGATGTTTCGCTCTCTGCAAAGAATTTTTTAAGTCTAATCTTCCGAAAAAAGGTGATTATATCTTGGTACAATTCAAAAGTATTGACTGTGGCATGAGGTACAAACGAAAGTCCCTTAGACAGCAATGTGGTACATGGGGTATCCAGGGGTACTGATGAAAGATTAAAGATTGGTATCAAGTTCCCTGTCTCCAGTATTGACCGTTGCGAGTTTCCAGCAGATGTTGGTTGTTCAGCTGGTAATATTGGGGTTGGTAATTGCTGTGAAATTGAGTCTGGAAACGAACTTTTTGTCTGCCCCTCCGAGCACCACGCCGTCCTAAAAAAGGCTGCATAGTGCCTGGATGGGGGTCAAACATATTGCGGTTCCCTTGTTGCTCATATTGGTGTGAGCTCCCTTCTCCTTCAGATTCTGACGTATCAGAGAAGGTATGTACTCGCCGGTTTCTGGGGCTGTCTACGTGAGAATATTGATTTTGTTTATAAAAATTCTCAGCGAGGTAGGGATAGGTTTTTTCCCATGAGTTATATCGTATGTCTTTGTTTAACTTATCAGTTTTGCGTTTAACTAAATATTCCTTGAAAGATGCGAGTTCTTTATCGGCTTGCTCTAACTTCTTTTTTGCCTCCTCTAAGCCATTTGATTTTCTGATTTTTTCTTCTAGTTCTGCAAGCTCATTTTTTAATGATGCCACCACGTCGGATATTTGCGATTTCTACAACGCCAATGACGTATTATTCACCTTTGAGAAGTTGGCGTTGCAGTCCTCCACGTCGGGCACATGCAATTTTCGTAACGTCCCTACGTGACGTCCTGTTTTGTATACCGCGACTCATAGACAGTTTCCTTTCGCGATATCCGAAGGACTGGAAGCCGGAGGCAGTAATCGCTACGTGAGTATCCGTCTCTAGAGCCTTTTTATTCTTGAGAGTCTGTCATACTTTTTAAATATTAGCATCTACAGACTTACGTTAGGCTATATAGATTAGTCACCCCTTAAGTATGGAGGTCTTAAGTTATGCCGTGAGGAAATAACTTCTTTGCCTGTTTCCCCGGTCACTCACAGGTTTTCTTCAGTCTAATAGCTATCCTGCAGGTTTCCTTATGCAAAATCGACTTGATGTCACGCTGTTTTGTAATTAGTGAAGACAGTATTTTTACTACTTTGTCTTTATTACCAGCACCAATCATAGGAATTTCCCCTGTATTTTTGACTAGGTAGATTACCCTTAATGCCTTTGTATTTTAATTAGTTTTTCATATTAATTTCTATGTGACACTCATTGAACATTATGGTTCTTTTTTCTTTTCATCCAGCTTGCCATACCGCTTCTTGGTTTCATTGAATGTGCATCTTGCTGAACTTTAACAGTAGGCTATTTCTCGCTTGAAAATCGCTAAATATATTGCATTTCAAGCCGTACTGTGGTACTTTCTCGAATTTCTAGACAGTTTTCAAGGTGATCTTTTTCATGGTATCATCTATGACTAGTGTTTTTTATATCTACAGTTAACTTACTGCAGGATTGCACATATGTTTTAAACTTTTTGTCTATATTCTTTGGAATACCATATTCTCCTCATCTGAGCGAGCCTCCCATTTGAGTACTTGGGCTCAAGTACCAATTTACAGTGGGTCTTTCTGACATAGAACTATCTTGAAGCTATAGAATTGACCGGCACTTATTTTAAGTAAGTAGCTATTAGATAGCTCTTCCTCTGTAGCTTTGCTAGGGATATTCCACCTTCTAGGATATTTCAATGCTCCCCTTTTCCTTGTTTCCAGACAATCTACCATCTCTTGGAATGTAGGGTCCCTCACACGCCAGCTCAAGTGCCACCATATGAACTATTCAGGTACTTGTCTTATTTACATCGCTCTTGAGGCTTTAGACATACCTTTCCTTTAAAATGTGTAATTTAAAATTATATGCTCATGATTCTACTCTCTTTTTTAGAATCATCTTGGTTACCTTTGCTATTAAAATAAACCTTCTACTTACTTTGGATTTCCGTTTACTCATCCATGGTAAGATTAATCAGAGTCATGGGTTTTTTTACATTTATCTTTTCTTCTTTTTCTATACTCACTCTTTTCTTATACCTTTTTCACCATTGAGTGGATATTGAGATGACATTTCCTTTCTTTTCTCACCCATTTCTTACTATTGCATCTCACTGTGGTGTCTATATATATCTACCTCTTGATTATCTGCCACGTAGGTGTTATCATTGTGACAAGAAGACAAACTTATTTCCTATACAATTTTCCCAAAAATAAAACACTCTTTTCTGGGTTTTTATGTAATTATGGTGCAATTTTCTTTGGTAGCACTTGAATATATGGAGTTATATTTCAAGCATGCAAAATGTCATTTGTGGTTATCAAATACTCAGTGTACATTGCCATAGAGAGATATATGTATAGATATATTATAAAATATATTTTTATGTTGTTTACCCAAGAATCTTTGTGGCTTTCCTGAAGAAGGCGCTCTGTACGCCGAAACGCGCGTAGAAAATATATACAAGAAAATGTATCAAATTGCCACTACTTTGTGTATTGTATTATACAAGCGCTTCAACCACACCAAGAAATAGTGTAATACCAGCGTAATACCAGGAGAACCCACGGGATACAAACATGGCGGAGAGAGAATCAAAGCTACAACAGCTAAAAAGGAACAAGGGAGAACCAGCGATATCTGACTCCCCGCTCAAACAGAAGCCAGACATCAACAGCACCCTAGATATGATCCTAAAGAAACTAGCAGATGTCCACGACTTGGCTAAAACCACAAAGCCCACCACAGACGCGATCCAGCTCGAGATCGCAGCGGTCAGGGCCGACCTGAATACAGTTAATAACACTCGCTGCAGCAGAACAAAGAATCAGTGATGTAGAGGATATTACCCACAGCTCAAGCCAGGAGATGAAGGCATTAACAAAAATTACCTCATCACTCCAGAAACAGACAGCGGAGCTTGAAGATCGTAATCGGCGGGGGAACATTCGAATACTGGGGCTCCCGGAGGGCTCAGAAGACACAGCAGGCTCTTGCTTAGCCTTTCTCGAGGACTTGATCCCCAAACTCACAAATCTAAAATTTGACCGCCAATTTGAGCTAGACAGGGCGCACAGAGTCCCCACCTTTAAATCTACAACAAGGCAAGCAGCCTGGCCTATCATTTGCAAGCCTCTGAGATCACAGCACACGGAGGCCATCTTTAACTACACACGTAAAAACCACCAGATCACCTAGAAAGGACATAAGATCATTTTTACGCAGGATTACTCTAAGCCCACGGTCGATACTAGGAAGGGGTTCCTGGCCCTATGCGATAAGCTCAGGAGCAAAAACATACAATTCTCATTTGTTGGCCCCGCCAAATTCAGGATAATCGACACCGGAAGACCCCACCACTTCAACGACCCTAAGGAGCTGGCTGCATACCTGCACGGCCCAACAGCTCAAGAAATGGAGACGTCACAAGCCGGGGCCAGCAAAAGGAGAGCTTCACCGGATCCGGGCACTGAGTGAACACAACTCACTTACAGGGCCGGGTTTCTGTATCTGCCTTCCTGGTTGTTTTGGAAAGAGCCAATAAGCCAATAAGCACACCGACCTCACTAGCTAACCCAGTGTGCTCTATAGGGCAAGATGGGAATCGCAACCACTATCTACCTCATTAAGCTACACATTTCTACCTCAATGGATATCTCAGGCCGCAGGCCAACAGACACCCGACGACGTCGGCGCAAGACATGAGATGCCTTTGCACAACCTAAGAGACAAACCTCGTATCCTTTATAGACGCTAATTTTGTAAATGCACTCTTGGTGATACGGTGGTTTTGGGATATATCAAGGGAGGGCCTACAGGCACAGAGATGATACATGGCTAATAGGATCTCTTTGGGACCACAGCGATATAAGCTACACAACAGTTATTCCCCGTGAGACGGGACGACGACCCTGTTGTCGCACGTCCGACACACAAGGTTTTGCGGTAGGGGGGAGGGGCTGGAGGGAGGGGAGGGGTGAGGGGGGGTTGCTCAGTTCTTTGCTTTCTATATTCTCTATCTTCCTTTCCATTTTCATCTCTTTTTTCTCTACAAACTGTATCTGGCATGCCCTGTTAGCCAACGTAATTGGGAGACCTGGCATGCTACTCGCCAGAAAAGCGCTTCAACACCCATCAGGGGTAACAAGTGCTATATGAATGCAAACCTTTCTTCCCTTTTTATCCCTCCGCTATCCTTCTCACTCCAAATAACTGACTAATATCCACCACTGAAACTAATTTCATATTTCACGATATTAATTCACGACTAATCCTTTATGGGCTTCCGGAGTAGCGTGCTTCAACACCCCATCAGGGGTAACAAGCGCTATATAAATACAAACCTTTTTCCTCCTCTATCCTTCTGCTATCATTCCAAATCCAAATAACTGACTAACCTATCCACCACTTAAAATGTACTTGCATGTTTCACTATACTAATTCAACACTAATCCTCTATGGGTCCCGGAGTAGCGTGCTACTCGCCGAAAAAGCGATTCGACGCCTCGTCAGGGGTAGTAAGCGCTATATAAATGCAATTACAATACAATATGTATATGTTTCAAGTATGTTTGATGTTCGACTACAATTTGATTTATAGTCATTGTGATTTTGTCTATATGTATATATGTAATGATTTTTTTGTTATCTCTGTGTTTAACTATTGTTGTTTAGTCTTACATGTTTTCTATATGTTTTTAAAGACTTGTCAATATGAAACAAAAATATATCAATAAAATGAATCTATTTTTTTAATTTGGGTCGTATGTACACTGAGTCCTTCATAGTATGATGATGCAGTTACAGGTCTAGTTACCTTTTCTTGATCTTGTTGCCTGGGGATGGTATTCTCATAATAGTCTGTCATGTCCACCATGGACAAGAATAAGGACAGACTGAACAGAGGCCACTATCTTGCACAGCGGCCCCAGTTGTGGCTCACTGGAAGAATCTAGACAGTTCCCCTTCCTGGGATGCAGGAAAAAAGAGACTGTACACTTGATCTACAATTCTTTCCCACCAATTTTAGACCCTTCATAGCCAGATAAGAGGGGCCAAGTGGTCACCATCACTATGTTTCACAGTACACTTTGAGTGAACGTCATTTCAGCAAAGCTAGGTACTACAGTCAAACATTTCATATTACTAAGGCAACATTTTCAACGAGATCACAGACTGTCAGTCTTCTGAAGGGAAAATATAAAGTAGATCAGAAATAGTGCAGAGGGCATGGTGGCTCTGGTATAAAACAGTGCAGAGGACTTCAGTCCCATAAGGATTTTTACAAATACTTGTTCCTGTCCTTTGCTGGCGCACAAGAAGGAAGGTTCTAAATAAGGAGACTTAGATGTAGTCTGGGAGCAAGATAAAGCTAATCCTAATGATTATGCGTCTATTGTTTTCCCTACATCATCAACAGGTCTCGCATTAACATAAACTTAGATGGCTGGGAATCCAGCAGATCCGAGATTATTGTATTTCATTGTACAAGAATGGCACAGCTATTTCAACTATGATGAGGTACATTAATTAACTGTAGGTTGCTCACTGAAGTAACACAATAAGCCACTGAAGTGTTTTTCACATCAATATGAGTTTATCACACTCACCATGTAATCTATGACTGGCTGCAAAATTTGCAGATTTCAACAAAACATTGGTTCAAGTGCAAATGGATCAAAAGTTATTAAAATTGCTGCGCATGAGGTGCAACACAGCACCAGTAACTTTACAAAAATTAATTGGTCACCTTCTGCTGTTGATATCTGTATTTAGCCAGATTAAGAGGTGACAATGTTTCACATGTAGTGTAAAGAGTCTCATTTGCTGGATCTCAGATAGGTGGTTATATACAGCAGAAAACAAAACACAAGTACTTATATGTAATTGTAACAGTTGATAGAATGATTCCTTCTCTGTCAATGTTTGTTTATTTGGTTTACCATTAACACAAATTCATGTTCACATCACAGGCAATGTTCATATAGTTATTACAACAGGATATTCATAATTTAGAAGATTCACAAATATGTTGCAAATCTTTCTAAGGTCCTGTGTCTTGTTTCTTAAAGTACCTGCTAATGAGACACTCACATTATAAATATAAAATGTAGCACACTGTTCTGCAAAATTATTTTTAATAGAGATACAACATAATTGCAGAATCAGCTTCCTTTCTTTGTCACATAATTTAATTCCAATGGCCCTGGCACTTAGGAGCTAGATGTGATCAGATCACACTCCAGTCATATGGCTGTGTATTTTGCACTTCAGAGTAAAGACAGCAAGATCCAGGAAGCTGGATGAACTCGCCATTAGAGACCCTGCTCTAAGGATCACTCAAAACTCTTTCAATGAGCGAGTGACTGGTGAGGTGTGCTCGCTTAAAATAGCACATGATCCTAGGGGAACAATCAGAGGGGAGGTAGCCAAGCTGATCTCTGTCAGATTCCAGGGACGGACGTCTAGTTGATGCCCTTTGAGTACGAAGTGAGCTGGAAGCCCAGGTCTTCAATGTCTTGGTCTGCCAGAGGTATGGGCTACCCCTTCCAGTAGCCACGATGTAGCCAACGCTAGGAAGCTACCAAGCGAGATAGTGCCTTCCAGAAAAGCCCCTGTTGGAGGAAAAGACCAAGTTGGCAAAAAACCCTTCAGAAGACAAACAAGAGCAAGTAACTGGACACCATGAAACAATTACACCAAAACAGAACAGAAACTAACAGAAACCAGTGGCTGTAACAGCCAAAACTGGAACCAGGACTCAAGAAACAGTGAGGAAGCGAAGAACTCTCAACAGGACTGACAAAGCATTGAGATGCAAGAGCAAGTCAGATCTGACCTCCTTATATAGCTAAACTCCAGGAAAAAATTACATCAGAAATGGGCAGCCATAATGGATTGGGAAGACAACAATAATTGCTATGGGACGCAGCTATCTTGGACTAAGGATTCTGGCGAGGCAATGCTGGAGGAATGAAAGGTATGCAAGTCACCTCCTGGCCACAAGACCCCAGGGTCCGAGTGGAGGTGCAGAGGACCACACCAGTGGACCGACCGCAGCAAGGAAAGAAAACAAGAGGGACGCAGCAGCATGCGGGAGCTCCCTGCACCATCGCCCGGGGTAGCGCGTAACACGATGCGCCTGTCCAAGCCTGTCGGGCATGGCGTAACAATCTCTGCGTTGCATAATGTGAAAGACCGTAACTACAGGGTCGTTGAGATACAGCTTCACAAGTTGGAGGTCCAGGATAGGGTCTCATGTTCCATGAAAATCTATAAAGCTTTGCACAAAGACAGGGGTGAATTTGAGTCTACCTTGGACTCTACTAAAAGTTTGCTTCAAACAAAGCTTCACATGGACCAACTATATTATAAAAAAGGTAAAAAGGCTGACAAGCTGTTGGCCTATAAAAAATATTTTATAGAAATGTTGAGAGTACTGTTAAAAATAGTTTAATCAGATTCTAAACACTGGAATAGGTTCCTTGCCATTACCATTACAGGCCCTAATCCAGAGCCTCTCTCTCTTCTAATTTTCTGTCTCTATTAAGGGTATGTGAAGTTGTGGCAGGGACATGAGAGATGGATGTGGTCATGTGAAAAGACAAGAGCCTTTCCCTTCACTCCTTTTGAGGATCAGACTATCAATGGTATGCAGATGTAGTGATTGCAAGAGCCATAGGAGGGGGGAAGGGGAAGCCTTCAAACCCCATCTTTCACTCTTCCTGAACAAATGAAACAAAGCCACTTGGCAGAGCAGAGGGGAAGGCAATGGCTGCAGAAGCTCCACACTTCCTTCTTTCACAGCTCCTGCTGTCCTTTTATGTCAGTTCCTGCAGAGGCTGTACACACCAGAATGCACAGCAGTACCTGTCAAGAATAGACAATTGGAGTGTGAAACAAACTTGTGATGGAAGTTGCTAGAACCACCCTTATAGTGCAAAATATTCGACTAGCCTTATAGCCTCCTGTAGCAGGCTATAATGGCCATTAAAGTCATGCTCCCATGTTATTGGCCCTACTCTTCTATTCCAGCAAATTGAGCTGGCCTTTAAAGGCTGGTATAGACCAGTGTTACAAGCTATAAAGGTAGGAACATTTGAGCAGACGTTTGTTTGTAAGCATTAATATTTTACAGAGGTATTATACCAACAGCTGCCTTACACAGGGCCTTCGTTGTGAGTTTGGCACATGGGTATTCCATCACAAATATGACTGATGTCTCGTCAACCTTATTACAAGTGCCATAGACTATTTGTAGTAAGACTTACAGGATATCCGTTATATTTGTGATGGAGTGACCGGTCCATCAAATACTAAATCGGGCTCAGTGTCCCGAAAGTCAAGGATTAAGAAAGCTTGCCGGTTTTAGGCTTATGAAAATCCAATAATAGTCCTTACCAAATGGACCAACAGAGAGGATCCTTGATCTAGAACAATTTGTTCTCTTCTGCAGCCTCAATGAGTGTTAAAGACATGAAACATCATCTCTGAAAAATATATTTATCATTATTTGAAACAAATATATTATAAATTGGACCCCGGTTCTATGATATTTATTTTTTAACATTTATGTCTGTATTTATCCATATTTATTTTTGGCAATTTTATTGGTATTTATCCATTTTTATTTTATGTTTTGAGAATAAATGGAGTCGTAAAATGGTATACATCCACATTTGTTTAACTGATAAACATGCGCTCATACTTTGATGCCGGTCACGTTTTAGCAAACTAAGCAGCCAAATATCGCAAAACACTACACCAAAAGGTAAATCTTAGTATTACATACAAATATATGTTAACATATGCCTGTATTTAAAGGAATCTCATCCTGTTTTTAAATCCCCACGGTGTCTATCTGCTTAGCAGTTGGTCTGGAATTCATAAAGGACAACAAGAAGAGTCACTCAGAAAATGCACAATTTTCTGTATTTTTCCACTTTTTAATATAAATAGACAGGAAATAGATTGTTTTCTGTCTGTATTTATCGGCAAAAATCAGAAAAAACGGAAAACTGAAAGCCTCAATTATAAACAGAGAATAGTATAAATAATACAGCAGTGCTTCATTTGTAAAATAATGAGTGCAGGTACCCAAAACTAGGCTCAGAAGACCCAATGTCATAGCATTGAATATGCTGCATAGTCTTCACTCCATCTCAGGCCTCTTTAATCCACTGCCAGACACGTCTGCCCCTTTATCTCACTCTGCAGGTTGCCGCTTTCTCCTTTTGTGTCAGTTTTTTTCTAGTTTCTCCTCCCCTTTCTTTCCCCCTTGTGTGTATTTCCTTCTCTTGTTTTCGGGAAATGTCAAATGAGGAAGAATAAGTCCCCAAAAATGAGTGCCGGTGGGTCCCCATCTTAAATTAAGCACTGCAAAACACTCATTACAAAAATGGGCACACCCTGCAACCTCCTTGAATTCCACAACTTAACCCTTCAGCTCCCCACATTTAAGACACTGACAGAAGAAGATTAGGCTGTTTCTTACTGAAGAACATACACTTTTAGCTTTAGAGATCCAAAGCAGAAGTTTAGAATAATATCATAATACCACAATTACCATAAGTACCAACTGGCATGGTTCAAAGCTGTCCAACAATCACAGACTCTCTTTGCTTTGTTCGACCCCCCTCTTTGTCAACTGCTTGACATGCTTTGAAAGTAGTGAAGCTCGAGCAAAGCTAATGCCAAACACAGTATGCTTCAATAATATAGCAAATGCATAAATGGGGGAAAAAAGCATCCACTGTATGTGCTGTATGAAGATCTAGCTAGCAGAGTGCTGGATATCCTATAATTTTAGAGTTGATGATACTTTTCAAAATTTGACAGGATATTAAGTCAACTTCGTAAAGAGTATTTTAAAAAATCTTTAGCAATTGGTGCATTTTAAGGAACATTGGCCAGTAAGATTGGCCATACTAAATACAATAAAAATACTATTTAAAAGGGGTTTATTGGTTTATAGTCAATGACTTTTGAGCAAATGTTGCGGCAAATAGTACATTTTAATGCACACTTAACCACTATTATTGGCCGACTTTGGAAGGATTTAAAGAACATTTCTTGGCAGGTTTCCTGAGGATCTGCCACTAGGTTTGCAGGCGAAATGTGGCAAATATGTAGTGTATATCACACTAATCCATTAACACTGATTAAAATTGAAGCAGCAATAGTAGCTTAACACGAAAAAATTATCAGTCAATGCAAATGTGTTGCTTACCATCCACAAGTTGCCTTTGTCAAAGAACTTCACTTGATCAACAATGTAATATTAATAAACCTACAGGGTTTCAAAATGCATAGAGCAAAGTACCAAGTGCAAAAAGTGAAAACATGGTTCGTGACACATTTCTGCCAGATATCCTGCCTTTATCAAAGGGATTGTGCAACCAAACGTTTCAGGGGAGGAGTTTAAATAATGAAAGCAACACAATTATATAAAATCATGGGGAATTGCCTAGACTTGATTGGAATAATGTTACTTTAGGTATTACCTACTTATTACACATAATCCAGACAGTGAAAATATATGCAGATGATTTCAGATGCTATTGTACATCTTTAAAAATCCACTTTTTCAATCCAACCCCATAATCCAACAACCTGGCTGCAGCAAATCCCAACATGGACTTTTCACTTCTGGATTCACAAATAAAGGGTCAAAATATCAGACTGGGGGAGATATGAAGAAAGGAAATAATATATTTATCCCTGCCTAATAGCCATACTTTGTTATCCACATAATCATTTAAGGACTGATAAACAGTCATTGTTAGGGAAGTAAACAATCCCTCTTCCGGATTGAGATCTCCAGGTATCTTTTACATAGCTTTAAAGGTATCCTATGCTCCATGCGACATAGACGTAATTGCCTGTGGCCCACAAAATCTCATTTTAGTTACTTGTATAATTCTAACATTTTAGAGAATGGGTTACTACTTTGTTCATCTGCAAATTACATGTCAACAGGATAATTTACATCTGTGGTATTAATTGCATGCACATGCTCCAAAATTCTGATATTCATAATCCTGATGGTACTACTGATGTAAAAGAGGTTGCAAGAACAGATTAAAGCATATGTCCCATAATCAGTTTGAAAATTAATTTAACATGAGTTCATATTTTGTATTTCCTCAATGGTATTACATCTCTTAATGCACAGTTAGCAGATATGTCTACCACATGTATGGACACCATGGGCTTCATATACAGCCAGTTCCTTTCTATTGTTTACCAAAATAACTCTGAATAACAATATCCCTGATAGAGTCAACCTTTCATAAGTAATCAATGGAGTTTGTGATATAATGCTTGCTTAAAATGTTTTTCTGTGTTTTATAATCATCAGTACATTTATCGATAAATCTATGTTGTCCTTCCTTTCAATGCTGTTTCTTTTTAGATACCAACAGAGTGTCCCTTCTCACAGATAAAGCCTGTTATTTAGCTTTGTGTGGTTAGCACAATAGCTACTGGCTATAAATCTTTCCTCTAGTTTGGCAGTTTCATTGCTAAAATTTGATTTTCTAGAACAATTATGTCTAGCTCAAACCATGTCTAGCTCAGACCATTTCCCTATATGGTCTGTTTGAAGTTAGTCTGGGGGAGGAGAAGTACGATCATGCAACTCTGAATTAGTAATAGTAAGGTCCAAAATAATTTGGTATACAGCTGTCCAGTTCCCAAAAATAACAGGAAGTCAAAGACTTAACTTTTTCAAGCTATAAGTATATGTATATGTAAAAAGTTGATTGAATAACTTATTATTGAGACGGCTAATGTATTATCTTAGATCATTAACCCCTCCACACCAAATAAGAATGAGGTCATCAATGTGACTGGATCATAAAATAATATTGTTCTGCTACTTCTCAAAGTATTATCTGGAGGCTGATTTGGCAAAATAAAAACCACTCTAGACTGTGTAGCAGTGAGCCTTAATTTCCCCCAATATGCACTCTGGCTTCCAGGCCATAAACGTCTTGATAATCTAACCTGGATTACCCGACAATGGAGAATCATGTGCTTCCTTTAATACCTGATTTATAATTTCCATAGTAGGAAAATATAGACATTGGTCAAATCATGGTAATTGATTTTCCATTCTACATCTCCCATCCTTAACAGCCCAATTAATCATTTCCTCATCTGACATATTTTTCTTAATACTCTCTGAAATGGATAACATAACGATTTTTTTCTTTAGGAATTATTGGATAGATGGTTTGTTCCTTCTCATCACTGTCATACTTTCTAGGAGACAATGAGCCAGCTTTGTGATTTTGTTTCCCCGGTCGGTGGGATATTACAAAATGATAGTCTAAGAAAAATAAGAACCTCATCTGTCTAGCTGTTAACGCTTTGGGTTGTCTTAAGAACAACAAATTACGGTGTTCTGTAAAACCCCTTGTCTGGTACTTGTGTTCCAAACAAATAGTGCCTTCAATATGTAAAAGCTACTTTAATTGCAAATAACTCTCTCAGCAATAGTATAATTCCTACCAGCATCAGTCAATTTTCTGGATAAATAAGCTGCTGAATGTAAATGGCCTGTATCTGGATGTCTCTCAGATAATACTGCTCCTAAAGCTACATCTGGTGCATCAGCTTCAACATCGAAAGACAGACAAGTGTCAGGATGTCTAAGTATCGGGCCGGAAGTATGTCTGCTTTTTAATTCCTGGAATGCTTCTTCTGACTCCTGATTCCACTTAAATGGAACTCCTTTCTTCAACAGCTTATTAATGGGTAATAGGGTCTGAGAAAAATTATTTATGAAACATCTGTAAATGTTTGCAAAGCCTAAAAAACGCTGAATGTATTTCACTGTCTTTGGAATAGGCCAGTCAATGATTGCCTGAGTCTTTTGCTATCCATTTTCAGCATTCTGGAGAAATCATAAATCCTAAAAATTCCACAGGAGAAACATGAAACTCACTCTTTTCAGTATTTGCATACAAATGATTTTTTTACAGTCATTGTAAAACTCTGCACACATGATGAATTTGTTGCTATCTTTTGAGAATATAAGAATATCATCAATGTAAACAATGACAACATATATCAATACATTCTCTGAGGATGTCATTCATAAAAAACTGAAATGTTGTGGGTTCACTGCACAGACCAAATGGCATAACCTGATATTCATAAAGCCCAAATTTAGTAGGAACTGAAGGTCTCCCACTCATCTTCCTCATAAATTCTTACCAAATGATAAGCACCTCTAAGGTCGAGCTTCGTGATAAATCTTAGGATCCTTGATCTGATCTAACATTACCAAGATCAAAGGAAATGGATAAGAATTTTTAATGGTAACTTTGTTCAGGACACGATCATCAATACAAATATGAAGATCTCCGTCATTTTCAGACACAAAAATAGAGGCGAAGATGCTGGAGACTGTGCATGTCTCATGAAACTATTTGCCAGATATTTATCAATGTATTGTTTCAAATGTTCAGTCTCCTTATCTGTTACTGTGTATATTCTTCTGCAAAGCAATTTGGCCCCAGGCTCAAGATCAATTGTATAATCATTCTCTCTGTGAAGATGCAACTGTTCAGCTTGCTGTTTACTAAAACCATCTAAAATTGATGATATTCTTTAGGAATCTCTTCTTCAGCTTTTTCTACAGACACCATAGCGGCCATTTGTAAATGAGTACTAATGTTTTCTGGCGCCAAATCTAAACCTTGATCACATATATTTCTGCAATTTCATGACTGAAATTGTATTGCACCTCGCTCCCAGTTAATCCTGGGGTTGTGTTTCACAAACCATGGAATTCCTAAAATAATTTGGAATTGTGGAGTATCAATTATGTCAAAGGACAAGTATTCCTTGTGGTTATCCTGACTAGTAACTAGAAATAAAGCAGTGGAATAGGTGATTAATCCTGATGTCACCTCTGCACCATCTACTGCTCTGACTTATTATGGACAGTGCTTCTTGATCATAAATCATTTCAATTTCTTAACCAATTTCCAATCTGTAAAAATTCAAATCGCCCTCTGAATCAACGACTGCTGTAATATGTGAAAAAGTGTCCTTTCCTTCAATAAAAAGTTTAAACAAATGTGCTGTACCTGACTGTAATGTGTTCAAAATGCTTTGAGAGGAGTCTATTAAAACATTGCTCAACGGATCCCTCCTCAGTTCCATTAAGCATTTTAGTTTTCCTAATGCCTTTTCACAGATTTCTTATTACATTGTTGATCATAAGGTTGATCAGAACTACAATATTAACACAACCCTTGCTCCCTTATTTTCTGCTTGTCTTCCATTGTTAAGGGTGGATGTACTGTGCCTAACTGGATGGACTCAAGATGGGGAAGGGTGGTTCTAACTGTCTCAAAACGTCTCTCAAATACGCCTGTTCTAAATTCAGATTTTTTTTTCAAATCGTCTATCTGTTAACATATTATCAGTTCTTATAATTAAGTCAATTAGATCCTCTACACTTTTCAAGAGGACTGTATTCAGAGACAAGATGTCTTTTAATGCATCATTCAGACCCTTATAGAAATTGGTATTTTTTTCTCTTCAGGCCAATTAATTTCAACAATCAATTTCTGCACATGTCGCGCACACTGTAACAAATCTCTTTTGCCTTGCCGAATCTCTAGTAATTCATGATTAGTCCCTTGGGTCAATGTCCTTCTATCAAAGACCCTTCTTAAGTCTTTCTTAAATGCTTCATGGTCAATTAATAACTGACTGTTTCTATCAGTGTCATTGAACAGGCAGGCTACTGCGTCCCCTAATAAAATACGATAATATGAACACAACTTTTGACCCTGGGGTTGGAAATGAACTGGTTTTAGACAAAAAATTTAACCCACATTGATTTAAGTAAAGTCCTAGCTTTTGTCAATCACCACTATACCTTTCTGGTAGAGTTAATGGTGTGGGTATTGTAAGTATTATGTAAAATCTCTGATCAAAAGTACTCCCTGTACTAATTTCATTTTCTGACTTTTGACCAATGCAGAGGGCCCACTGCTACTTATTTCATAAATCTGATGTGACATATTTAATACTTGTTGATTTAGCAACTGATTCTCACTATGGCTTTCTTTATCTCTTTTGGTAAACCTCGGATGGCCTTTCCACGATCATCTAAGGAAAATGTGGAGGGGTTCATGGTACCCGGGCAGAGAGGCCAATGTGGGCTACTTAAACTGTTGTAGTTCACGGAATTCATTACCAATCTGCAGAGGTGCCATGAAGATAATCCTATTGACCTCCGCAGAGAGACCATAATCTCTAACTCTAATTGTAACAAAAATCACAGCAGCCAATATAGAGGGGAAAAAGAATAGGGCAAGAGAGAGAAAACACTAACGCGCAGCTCATCACACTTCCTTCGGAATTTGCTTATGGAAGTCTGTAATGAAACAATACCAAATTAGAACAAGAACCTTGTAACATTGAGGTCATATACAATCCTTGTACCTAATTACCTCAAGGGGCAAGTCCTCTAACTCAACCCTTTCATCTCTAAACTTCATGCATTTTTATCATTAGAAATGTCAGAAAACAATGGTTATTATTTGTTCTCTTGAAAGCCCTTTGGTGTACTCCTTACATAAGACTCTTATGAACTTAGTATAGAATTACATGCACAAAAGTTCAACATGAGTTTTAGTAATGTAATTCCAGGGAAAATGACGATGCGTACAATGTTGATGATGCAACAGTTAGAGACCCAAAGTGCAAAAACTAAGAATGTGCAAAAACCCAAAAAACGTGATGTGAAATAGTGCGCACAAACAATAGGTACAAATATACAAGGCCTTGAAAATGGTTACAATCGTAAAAATGATTTGAGTAGCAAGATGGGTTAGAAGAGGGACAGTTACTAGCATTATTTGCATGGTATCATTGGGTCAGGCAGATTGTATTATTCTCAACTAGTTCCAGATACCCCCGGAACCTTGTAAGTTACTGAATTGGAGCCAAATTAATATTTCAGTTGAAGGTCTCTTTACTACATCCAATAGGGTAGTTTACAATCTTTATTGAGGTCTGTTCTCACTGTGTCCAATTTGAGTATCTATTTACTCTCACATTTTCTTAGCTGAAGTTCGCAATTACCTCCTCTGGGGTTCTTTGTGACTTGTTCAATGCCTGTGAATGAGAAATTTCTTTGATGCTCATGGTGCCTGGAGAAGTGCTCTGCAGTGTTTCTCTATCCGGAGTTTTAGTAGTTATATTGTGCTGCCAATATAGATTTGGTTACATGGACATCGTATTAGGTATACAACAACCATGCTATTGCAGTTGATCCAATCTTTCAGACAGAATTTCGAACCACTGTGAAAAGTTATGATGGTGGTCTTGTATGGTGCCAGTTTCCAAACCAAGCAGTTGTGGCAAGTGCAGAACACTTTATTTGAGAGGCAACATCTCAAACTTTCTAAAATCATGTAATTGGTTTCTAGGAAGTGTGCTGATCTGATTAACATAGCTGTTTTAACAGCCTCAATCTCTTCTTCATGTGGCATAGATGTGTAAAGGGTTACAGCATCTATTTTGACGAACTATTAGTCTATCTGCCATTTAATATCTTCGAGTTTCTGAAGTATATCTTTGGTGTTTCTGACATAGGATGGTAGATTCTTCATGAATGATTGTAACTCTTTGTCAATATATTCTCCCAAGTGGGAGTACATTGAGTTAATACCCACAATGAGTGGTCTGCCCTGTGGTGCAAAACCTTTTTTATGACTTTCAGGCAATAAGTATAGTGTTACCATCACTGGATGATCAATAAAGAGATACTGTTTTTCTTCTTGGGAAAGTGGACCACTTGATTTCCATTTGTCCAAATGTTTCCATACATTTGCCTTTAAGTGGCTATTCACAGTAGTTTGTGTCCATGAGTTGGTGATGGGCTTCAGAGATATAATCATCTGGGTGTAGTTCTGCAACATTTCCACCCTTGTCTGCTTCTTTGATTACTACATTTGGATTGGTCTTTAAGCGACGTACTGCTTGTAGATGGGGAACATCAATATCAGAAGGCAAATATTTCCCTTTCTTGGTATATTTACTGTATGCTTTTTCTAAGTGCAAAATGACAAATGACTGCTGTTTGAAAGAGGCAATGGAGCTGCCCAGAGGAAATTGTGGAGTAAAAACTTGTTTTGGTATTGAAAATACTGATGTTGCGTAGGCTGCCCATATCCCTTATGGGCAGGGCCGTTTTATTTAAAATGATGGCCCTCCCGAGGCTGCTATATGTGTTGCAGAACACCCGTTACCGTATACCAGAGAAGGTCTTCCGGATTATTGAGGGAGAGCAGCGCAACCTTCTATGGGATGGTGGCACCCCGCGCATTGCGTTGCGTAAGCTGCAGCGGGGGTGTACGAGGGCGGCTTGGCTGTCCCAGATAAACAAAACTATTACAGGGCGGTGCACCTTATTAATATTAATGGATGGGTGTTCGCACCTCTCTCCAAGCCCGCCTACCGGGCTGACCGGCGTGCCATGGGGACTGGAGGATATACCTCAATCCTATATCAAAACCACCGAATGAAATCGCTACCAATACATACACAGGTGGTGGTGGGGGCCTGGCAATCTGTCACGAAGGTGTTGGGATGGGGCTTGCGCCTGACCCAGCAGACCCCGCTCTGGTACAGTGATGCCCTGAAGGAAGTGGGTGGCCTGTGGAGCTTCCGAAGTTGGAGTTTAATTGGCATAGACAACCTTGGGGATATTTGGAAACAGGGGGCTATGCTGACCTTTAGCGAGCTCCAGGCCGAATATCATATGGCCGACAGGGAACAGTTCCGGTACTTGCAACTGAGACACGCGGTGCTGCGCCATGTCCCAAAGGAAGAGACCCTGCCTGAGTACTCCCCATTAGAGGACCGATTACTACTGGACCCCATGCTAGATAAGGCAATATCTCTCACATATCGTAAAATAATGAACAACCTCCCGGATCCACTGGGCCCACTCCGAGAGGCGTGGGAGACAGATGTGGGTCTTCTAGAAGATGAGGATTGGCAAGAGGCGCTTCAATGTCCCAGGGAAGTGGCAATACGCGCACGGTCCAGACGAATTCAGATCCGAGTACTACATAGGGCGTACGCTCCAGTGCAGGCTGGGCAGATGCGATACGGGGTTGTGCGTTAGGGGTTGTGGAGAGCCGGGTACATTCTTTCATATTATTTGGGCATGCCCCAAAATTCAACGATTCTGGGAAGCAGTAGTGGGAGTGATGTCCGAGATAGCAGGTGGACCGGTGCAACCTGATGCTAGGTGGCACCTACTGGGGGTCGTGGGAGAGGACAGATGGCCCACACACATCAAGACCTCGCTTCTATTGGCAGCTGTGATAGCCAAACAAAATATTGCAAGACTTTGGGGGGCGGCAAATGTGCCGAGGGTGACCGACTGGGAAAAAGACTTGGATTGGTGTTGTCTAGCTGAGAAAGCAGTATACGAAAGTAGGGGGTGCCCCAAGAAATGGGAAAAAATCTGGAGCCCGCGGGTGGCCCACGTGAATGATGTGAAGGTGGGTGAGAGGGCGGGCCGAGCTGGGGTGGAGGGCAGGCAGGAGAAAATCGGTACTCTACACGGGAAATGCAGCAATGTACTGTCAGACTATATATATACTCCATTCCTGTAAATGCCCTAATTGGTTTTGCTTATTTTCTACTGTCTGTACTGATGGATTGCACTGTTGTTTTAATAAACAGAAGTTAAAAAAAAAAAATACTGATGTCAGTGTATGATGTGTCACTACCTAATTCCATAGATGTATCGATTATGTTTTAATTCAGGCTTTCAGTATCATTCAGTCCTGGTGAGGTGCCTGCTAAATTTGATAACAAAAGCATATGTTCAAGTTCAGCTGCAGAGAATTGACTATTGGTTGGAAAGTTGACTTGGGGTTCTTTCTGGTTCACCACAAAAGAAGGCCTGTAGCTTCAAATTCCCTATGAATTTAAATAGGTTAATTTTGGTGCTAAGAAGCTGTAAGGCAGAATGATAAAAATGTGTTAAGAATATCCATCCAGAGTAGTTCTGTATAGGTTGACAACTAATTTTTTTTTAGCTCGGTCCTTTCTTTCTTGCTTCCAGTGTGATCTTGTTTTGGCTCCTGTAATATGCAATTGTGCGTTTTGATTGGAAGGCAGTGGTGATTTGTTTCCAGAATCTGGTGGATGCTGGTTTCCTGGTCTGTGTCTTCTTCCTCTAAAAAGTTTATTCCAAGTTGGCTTTTTGAGGCTTCTTCTTCTGTTCCAGATGAATCAATATCTGATGATAAAGATAGGTCAAATGATAGACTCACAATGCGTGTGGTAGAATGAATCATAGAGATGTTTTCGTATTTTTTGGCAAAGATCTATACACAACCCAATTGGTAATCCAACTGATCTCTCTGGAACCTGTTTTTTTTCCTTTTATAATGTCTTCTTCAAATTTGTCAATGATTTTATTGAGGATTTCGCAGTTCTTTTGAGATGTTTCCTCCAATTTGCTTCTTCTATTTTTGAGCTTAATTCATCAACTTCTTTTTGTGATTCTCGAATTCCTTCTGTGTGATGTCAATTAGTTGTCTAATTATGTTATTTGATGTGCCCTGTAAGTTGATTTCCCATTTTCGGATCTTATTGAGATCAGTTGTCTCAATTGTGGGAAAGATTAGTATCCATACTCCCTTTTTCCACTTCCATCCTTTTTCTAAGCGCTCCTTCCCACTTCCTTCCCATCCAACATGGTCTTACCATTAACATAAATATGATCTCTGCAATTTCATCATGACTGCCAAGTAACATTGACAGGAGACAGTGACACACTTGGAGATTACATTTGGGCTCAGTAACATTTTGTGCCTGATTTAACAACACAAAAAGGTACACTAAACGTCGTAGCATTTAGCCTTCACTTCCCTGACATGGACTTTGGCATCCAGACCACCAACCACTTGATAGCCCAGCAAACAGATGGGTTGGTGATCCACTCGTATTCGGTGAATGCCTTTTCTTTAAAAAAAAAAAAAAAATCCAGTGTGCCCGCCCAGGCAGAGCATTTTTATTCGCAATGCTTTAATGCGAGAACCTAAGTTTATATATTGTTGCTACCTTCCCTCATACTCTTTCCTCCATATCATCTAACAGTACAATTATTCAGAAATACATAAGGTACCTTTAACCTTTTTTCCACTTATACCTTATTAACACATCAATAATAATTTGTTGATTTCAATGTTACCAAAGGATTTGGTTGAAAAGCTGATTCTACAGACATTTTTTCAGCTTTTTGCACATTCTCATTTTTACAGCAATTTAACCAGAGGCACACGTCTTCTCCTTATTTATATTGATGACCATGGATACAAACTGAAGGTAACCTAGAGCATTTACTTAGCAACATTTATTTCTCACCTCCACCTGATTCTTTTCCCCTTTTTCCCTTTTCTTGTAGTTCAAATCGCTCACCTATTTTTTTTAATAGTAGCGTCCTTTAAAACGCCCCAAGAATTGGACTGATGACTATGGATACCATTTAAAGGTAATCTAGAACGACAGGCTTTAAAAATGTATTTGGCTGCCTCACTCCTAAATACCTGCCCCTCCCCCTTTTTGTGTTCCCTTCAGCTCTAGTCTCCCTTTAACCTCCTCTATTACAGTTTCCATGCCCGTCAACACCCCAGAGCAATTTTCTTTCCAAATGTGAATTTAGTCAGTCAGGGCTAAGCAACAGATTATCAGACAAGGAACAAAAATAGTATGCTAAAGATGTGTGTCACCATCCCATGTTTCTTCAGCAAAAAAATGTCCAGCAATTGGACAACAGTGCAAACATTGAAGAAAAATGGATCACTTTTAGAGTTTATGTAGGGGAGTGTAATATCCTTAAATTACTTTATTCTACCAAATTCACATATTTGTTTAATGCTGCACATATTGCAGACATATTGCTTTTGTTTGAAAGTGCACCATGGTGATAGAACCTGGGGTAGTGATGCCTCTGCTGCTTGCTGTCAGTTGCACCTGACATCTCCTGCTGTATGGATGGGATCACTTTGCTGGAATAAACTTAACAACTACTTTTTACTTAATGGAGTTTCCTCATCTTCATTGAATCTTGAATTTTACACTGGCGACGAGCTGCGGTCTATACTCACGCAACACCATTGTGATCCCAACATCAAACAACATTTCAGGACTTTTCTGGACTGGATCATTAAAAGACTGGTATTCTTCATCTGTATGTGAGTACCATTTATCTCTTTGATGAGCTTCTACATTAGAGCAACCGCCGCACATCTCACCTCTTAATTTTATATTCCCTGGAAGGTTGGGAGATCTTGGTGCGGGCTCTACCTTAGTGATGATAATTCATGGACCTTTTTCAAAATTAGTGAATTATCATCACTAGGCTCTCTCAGCGTTTGATAACTCATGGACATTTCATTAATAGTGGGCTATCTTCGCTTTTCTTTCACAGCGTTTATGATTGCACTGGTGTGACTCTTAGACTGTTTCTACTTTCTCAAACATACTTTCTTTGCAGCGCTGCTTGTTGGATAGTGCCAGTGCTATTTACATGCTGAGAGTCTGGAAAACTGAGAGCAGTGTTTTAGAGGCGCCTTTTGACATACTGAGGGACTGGGAGCAGTATTTGAAAGTTGTCTGCTTCGCTCTGTGTACAAGTTGTCAGCACTTATAATTAACTGATAAAGACTGCCTCACATCTGTTTTATCAGTTGGCAAGATCGTAAGAAATTCATCTAAGTGTGGAGACAACATCCGCCTTGCTGGTTGGAACTTGTTGCCTCTTGTTTGCTTTGGAAAAAGGGGACTGGCGTTTTTCGAAATTCACAAGCGCATGCAGTTGCATTTCTCAAACTTCAACCGCATTCTCAACCATTCGCGTGGATCAACCTACCTGCATTCAAGACACGCGAAGGTTCCATGCTTCGTTTCATCGTCATCGAGTTCATCTGTCTCTTTCAACTTCCACCGTCGTCATCTCGTCACGTTACGCAACGTTGTTTACGTGCGTAACGCTACGTGGAAGCCATATTTGTTTTTCATCACGTTACTGTGGAAACGAAAGGTTTAGCGACAGCCTGTACACCGACTTTTATTAATTTTTTTTTTTTTATTGAATCTCTACAGCGCTTTTCATCTACTGAACATTCTGAGAAGGAACATTCTTCACGTCGAGACGAACCAAGTAACTGAATACGTTACCTTGTATCACAGTGCCATCTAGTGTTTGTTAATGGTATACGTTTGAGTTAACATTTTATTTTCAGGATATTGGTTGTTTTGTGTACATTCTTCTTTAGCTTTGCACATATTTTTTTTTAAAAAAAGGGGGCAAAAGAAGGAGGAGCAAGGAGCATTTCTAACAATGTGTTTCATTTCAGGCAAGGAACAACTTAACCCCTTCGGTGCGCGGCCGATTTTCGCCCTGTGCGGGGCGTTTCATTAAGCGGGCGGGTTCATGACGAGCTCAGCTCGTCATGCGCACACGAGCACTGCGCAGCATGACGAGCTGAGCTCGTCATGAGCACCGAAGGGGTTAAAGTAACAGTGTTTTCTCTTTTTCAATAAGGAACTTTTTGATAGTGCATTTTATTTCAGGAACCTCAGTCAGACTTATTGGTGTCACTATAGATATATTTCATTAACGTGTCACCACGCTCATGACAGTGTACACAAACCCTGTTCACTAATTTTCACAATTCCATTTTTTGTTGTTGTTGTTACATTTGGTATTATTTATGATTTAACAGCTATTCTTTAGAAAAGTCAATAACATGCAGAATGTAGCAACTCCTCCATTCTTTCTATCCACGCCTGGCGATCCCCCGATCAAATGGCAAAAGTGGAAAAAGGTTTTTGAGAGGTACGCAAAGGTTTGTGGTACCAATCTTAGCGCTGAGAGGCGGACAGCTCTTCTTCTTCATTGCCTCGGCTCTGAGGGACAAGAAGTATTTGATCACCTACCCGATGTGGATGACCAAACCTTAAATGAATATGAAATATGCATTGTGAAACTTGACAAGCATTATCTACCTAAGGTGAGTACCATTCTAGAGCGGTACCACTTTGGTAGGAGAACACAAAATGAAGGAGAGTCAGTTGAAAATTATGTCACTGCACTTAGGAAGTTAGCGTCCTCGTGCAAATTTGGTGCCCTTATGGAAGAAAGAATTAGGGACCAATTCATGCTGGGGTGTAACGTTGAAAAGGTCAGAAGTGATCTTTGGCAAAAGGATGAACCCACTCTGGATGAGGTATTATCCATAGCCAAACAGATTGAACACTCTTTGAAATGTGTGGATATAATTACTAAACGTGAGAACAAAGATAATGCCATTCTGTACGTAAAGACCAATTCTAAAGAAAAAGACTTTAAGAAAGGGTCTATGACAAGGGGACAGAAAAGAATGTGCGAGATGTGAAATTTAAATGTTACAGATGTGGGAGTGAAAATCATCTGGCTAATGATAGGAAATGTCCTGGCCTTAAGTCAACTTGTACAAATTGCCAAAAGGTAGGGCACTTTACCTCTGTTTGTAAGGTTAAGAAAAACAAGGGAAAGGTTCTTACAGTTGCAGACAAAAGTGACAGTGATAGTGACAATGAATCCAATTGTTACTGCGGACAAGTTATTTCACAAGTATCAGATAATCATAAAAGAGGTCCACTAGATGACATAAAAGTGGAAGGAGAGGTAACTAGAGTGTTGTTTGATTCGGGGGCGAAAATCACCATTATTTCAAGACAATTTTTCATGAGTAAACTTGCTAAAGGTGTAAAGTTCCTCAAGGCTGACATAAGTCCTTGTGGATATGGAGGTGAGCCCATAAAATTGCTAGGGTACTTCACTGGGTTGGCAGAGTACATGGGTAGACTTACCACGAGGAAAATATATGTTTCACATAAAGGGGACAGCATCCTCAGTTGGTTTCATCAGAAAGATCTTGGAGTAATGTTAGACCCCAACAGTGATCCTCCCATTATATTAAGAGAAGATTTTCAAGTTAATGATGTTTTAGTTCAAGATGGTGAAGGTGATTTTACCACTCTTCTAAAGAGAGAGTTTCCTGACGTGTTTAAGGATGAATTAGGGTGTTTACGAGGTTATGCTCACAAAATAAGATTAATTCCTGGAGCAGTTCCTATAGCTTGCAAGGTACGCAGTGTCCCATTATCGGTGAGAGATGAAATGAAAGGGGAACTGGAGAAGTTAAAGAAAGATGGCATAATTGAGGAAGTAGAAGGCACTAGGTGGTTGGCGCCAGTTGTAGCCGCACGAAAATCTAACGGAAATTTGCGCCTATGCATTGACTTAAGGGAATTGAATAAACAAGTCATCATTGATAGATATCCATTGCCAAAAATATCTGATATGTTAATGCTTTTACAGGGGGCAAGTGTTTTTTCTACGGTGGACTTAAAATCTGCCTATCATCAGATTAAATTGGAAGATGAGTCCAAAGACCTTACAGCATTTATCACGCCCTTTGGGACCTACAGATTTGTTAGGCTGCCATTTGGACTGGTGTCTGCAGCGTCTGTTTTCCAGAGAGCTTTAGAAAGGGTTTTGAAAGGTGTTGTGGGTGTGAAAATTTATCAAGATGATGTGCTTGTATACGGGAGGAATGAAGAAGAACATAATAAGATACTCAGAGAAGTTTTTAAGAAATTTCAGGAATACAATTTTACTGTGAGGATTGACAAATGTAAATTCAAAAGGTCATCGATTGATTACCTTGGACACACCATTTCAGGGCAAGGTGTGCAACCCAAGGCTGAACTTGTAAGTGCCATTCAGGATCTAGCTTCTCCATCCAATAAGGGGGAATTAATGAAATTTCTTGGAATGTCAGAATATTATAGCAAATTCATGAAGGACTTTGCTGGAATGTGTGTGAATATGCGGAAGTTGTTGTGCAAGGGTGTCAATTTCATATGGTCAAATGATTGTGAAAAAGAATTTGTTGCTATTAAGAGCATGCTTAAGAAAACTCCCAAGTTAAAAAGTTTTGATCCCACCAAAAGAACTGTACTCATTACCGATGCCAGCATGAAAGGTTTGGGTGGTGTGTTACAACAGAATGATGGTAACTGTAAATGTCATTTTGTTTCTATCGCGAAGTCTCAGAGGTGCAGAACTGCGTTACTCTGTAATAGAAAGAGAGGCACTAGCTGTACACTGGGCGATAAAGAAACTCAAGAATTTGCTATGGGGTATAAAATTTGAAGTAAGAACAGATCATAAACCACTGTGTCAGGTTTTCAACAAAAAAGGCATAGATGCTATTTCAGAGAGGATTTCTAAATGGGTTGTAGCACTTCAGGGATTTGACTTTAAAGTTGAATATTTACCAGGTGCAAGGAATAGTGTTGCTGACACTTTATCAAGATTGATGGTACAAAGTGATGATAAGGCTGAACTTGAGGAGGATCATATTAATGAATGGGTTTGTACCATTGAGGCTGGTGGGTATGAAAGAAAACAGATGGCGAGATGAATGTGCTAAAGATAAAGGATTACTTGAGTTAATATCCCTACTTAAGAATGGTTGGGATAAGAAAGTCAAAGGCGAGTGTGAAAAGTATTGGCTGGTGAGGGATGAATTAGCTGAGAGTGAAGGTCTTATTATTAGGGGTACTAGGTTAGTCCCACCTACCGCACTCCGTGAGGAACTTCTTGTGATGGCACATGAGGGTCATCTTGGGATGTCTAAAACCAAGGAAAGGTTAAGACTTACTTATTGGTGGCCAGGAATGGACATACAAGTTGAACGACTTGTGAGAGATTGCATACCTTGTAGTATGAGTGAAAAGTGTCAGAAACCAAGGGTCCAACCCATGGTAATCAGGGAAAGGCCGAAGGATCCATGGGAAGAATTGTCCTTTGATATTCTAGGGCCCATTCGTGGGAATGGTTGTGAGAGTTATGTTTTTGTCTTGGTTGATTTATATTCCAGGTGGCCAGAAGTGAGAATCACCAAGTCTATTGATACCTTGCATGTGATTGAATTTCTCAAGGAGGTTTTCGTGAGAGAAGGGTTACCTTGTGTTATATTGACTGATAATGGTACGCAATTGGTCTCTTGTGAGATGGAGGAGCTTTTGTTAAAGTGTTCCATTAAACATAAGAAGTGTGCCTTATATCACCCAGAAAGCAATGGCATGGTGGAACGCTTCAACCGTGTTTTAAAAGAGACCATTGATTTAGCTAAACATAATAGCTTGGATTGGAAAAAGGAAGTTATTAGGAAGGTTGAAATTTACAGAGTTACACCCCATGCCATAACTGGTCGGACTCCTTTTGAACTACTGAAAGGAAGAAGTGCTAACACTTTGGTTGCTCCTTTTTGGATCAACGATATTGAATCCAAAAAAGGTGTGGTAAGTTCTGATAATAATTGGAAACTCAAAGAGTGTGACAAAATAAAAGCACGCAAAATGTATTATGATCGAAGAAAAGCTGTGAAAATCACAAATGTCAAAGTTGGTGACTTAGTTATGATTAGAGCTCCAGTTGGTAGGAAAGGATCTGATTTGTTTCAGAAGCCTCACAGAGTGATCAAAGTGTTCACTAATGCTATCAAGACTGAGGATGCCCGTATTTGGAATCTTAACAGAGTGGTGATTATTAAAAACAGTAAATTAAATGTCAATAAAGATAAACCACCTTCAGTTGCTTCCCGAGTGAGTCCTAACGAGGATGGCGGAATGGAAAGTCATTCAAGAGAAAAAGGACCTCCAGGTTACCATTGAGGTTTAATGATTTCCAGATGTAATGATGTTTCATATGCATCTTATGTTATGCTTTGTTTTTATTGATAGTTTTATTTTCTTCATTATGTATATAGGGGAAGGTGTGTAATATCCTTAAATTACTTTATTCTACCAAATTCACATATTTGTTTAATGCTGCACATATTGCAGACATATTGCTTTTGTTTGAAAGTGCACCATGGTGATAGAACCTGGGGTAGTGATGCCTCTGCTGCTTGCTGTCAGTTGCACCTGACATCTCCTGCTGTATGGATGGGATCACTTTGCTGGAATAAACTTAACAACTACTTTTTACTTAATGGAGTTTCCTTATCTTCATTGAATCTTGAATTTTACAGGGAAGAAAACAGAATTCTGTGAGATAGGTTTTAAATGATGATGGGGAAGCTAGAGAGTAGAATATTGCAGGGTCTAATTAGCTCGTTTTGGTGGTAAATTGTGAAAATGTACAAAGGAATATGATGATAGTTCATACTGATATTGATGCCTGTATCAATTAGTGCAACATTAAACTTCTTGTGGATTCAGGTGCTCGCGTTACCATAGAAGTCTATGACAAATACAAGAGTTTGGCTCAATCTCTGGATTGCAGACCAATTGGGGAAAATTATGTATGGCATGGCAGGCTTAACAATTGATGTCCGGCCAAGCCTGGGAGTTAGACAAGTTCAGATATCTGGGCATAGAGGTGGACCACAGCTGAAGAACAATATAAATATAACATGGGCTGAGTGATACAGGGGCTTACACGTTCGGGCCAGTACTGGAATACTCTGCCGCTTTCTTTTTTTTTAAAGAAGATATTTTTATTAGGTTTTTATAGATACATACAAACAAGCACATCCCTGTATGTATAAGATCTTTCAGCAGACAGTTGCCAATCGTGCGAGCTAATTGATGTAGTTTACGTTGCGCATTCGCAGCACCACATGGTCTGAGAATCATTATGTTAGTGTTTCAGTGCAGGCATATAACCAACTATAAAACTTACAATAAACATTAAACAGATCCATTACGTGAAAGGTCAGTTGTTAAGTGTCACAGGCTTCAGTATCCTCTTCTCATGTCATACTTTTCATGCGTTGGGGGCGTCGGCGGCACCATGCAAGGTGCTGGCTGGGTGTCTAAGCATTGAGCTCTATGCCATGATGGTCGTTCTATTACACTATTCCTCTGGGGAGGAGGGGGAGAGCGGGGCATCCTGTCCCTCCAGTGCAAGGAAAGATGTCAGTACCTCCAGCCATTGGTCTTCCAGGGGCACTCTACAAAGGTCCCTGGTGTCTTCCACCTTGAGGATCACCCCCTTGGACTTTGCCCAACTCACCAGTTACCCAACTCGCCATACACCAGTTATGTGGGGACTTCCAATATCATGCTATGTCTCTGCAGGCAATACCAAGAGAAAGGTCTACAAATCTATTTCTGACCTGGTGTAAACACTGAAAAGGCGTATCTCAGCTGTGCACGTCACGTCTGTCTAATGTCCTTCACCGCCTCCCACCAGAGAAGCGGGCAACCAATGGGCAATGTCACACCATATGTGAAAGGCAGAATCAGCCAGGGGACACCTAGGGCAGCAGTGGAATTGGGTCTGTAACGTCAAGTTCAGCTTACGCAGTTAGAGCTATGTCATGTGTATGTATAATTAAACTGAGTGTATTTACATCTGGTGTTTCTCTATACCATATGTATGCACTCCAGTGTTCGTGTCCACCCTTTGTCTCACAGGGGTCTCCCCAGGAGTCCCTCCCACATGGTTTGGGGACCCAGTAGGTCATCCGAGTTCTCTAGAATCAGTGTCTTGTGAAGTTAGGTGATCAGTCGCCAACTGTCCCCGATAGTGAACAGGGTCTGCAATTTATCATTTGTCTTGGGCTCAGGCCTGCCTCCCCTATTATGTTATGCAGGGTTTCCGTAATCGCCCTGTATGTCAGAAACTGAATGCCCGGCACCAAGGTTTTCAGGCTGGTAAGGGTGCCCCCGTTGTTTAGGTCTCCCGGGGTATCAACACCCACCTCAGACAATCTCTCATTCACTGTCTTGTCAAATATTCACCTTGCGGTGTAGGCAGCCCAACAAGGGGCAACACCGGCGGATACTGCTTTTCCCCTCTACTCCTGTGTAGTGCCCATTTCCAGTAGCTTATACTCTGCCGATTTCTATGGATGCCTGTATCAATTGCTGCTACATTAAACTTCTTGTGGATTCGGGTGCTCGCATTACCATAGTAGTCTGTGACAAAAACAAGGAGTTGTGGTCTAACTGCAAGTTACTGCATCCTGATGTTTCTACATCAGCTTTTGAAGGCAGCAAGATAGACATCCTATGATAATTTTGGGTAAACACTGGAATTCAGAATTGAAGCATAAGAGGCAAAGTGTATGTTGCTAGGAAGGGAATCAATGTTTTTGAGTGGTGGCATAAGTCAGAATTCCACATGACAATCAAAACTGGTCTTTCTAATTCGATTTCAATTAAGGGTTGCAAAGTTGGTGGAGTCAATGTCCTGGATGGTAAGGATGGCTAAAAGAATATGAAGCTGTTTTTCAGAATAGTTAGGGCAAAATTAAAAATTTCAAGTATTCATCCACTCAAACAAAATGTGTTACCAGTTAAACACAAGTTGCATAAAGTTTCATACACAAAGTGAGGAATGAATTGACAACCATGTTATGTGACGTGCAAACAAGGAGTAATTGAGCCTGTGGATGCCACGCTTTGACTTTCCACTATTTTATTGCCACATAAAAAGTCAGGTGAATTAAGAATGTGTGCAGACTTAAGGAGTCTAAATGACGCTATAAGGGTGAAAAACGTTCTACTACCTAGAAGAGAAGATTTAATAAATTGGGTTTGAAGTTCAAGTTGATGTTCTAAGTTTGATCTAAGGTCAGCGTATCACAAGATAGTGCTAGGTCTACAATTATGCCCTTTGACTTCCTTTGTTATGCCTGACAGGGTATTCCAATTTTGTAGAATGCCATTGGCCTGGTGTTGGCCGTCTTTCAAAAACATATGACAAAAATGTTCCAAGGTTTCCCATCAGTTCAAAATTTGAATAAGATCATGAAAAAGTAGTTGAGTAGGTACTAAAAGTTCTGGAAAAGAATGGTGTTACATTAAGGAAGGATAAGTGTGTATTCAAGACTAAAGAAATAGAGTATCTTGGGCATGTTCTATCTGAGGAGGGGTGAAGCTCAAACACAGTTGGATTCAAAGCATTGTGGGAACTCCAGCATCAATGGTTGCTCCTATTCTTAGGGCTGTGAATTTCATACCAAATACATGAAGGACTTTGTTCATCTAACAGAATGTTTTAGGATTATAGTGAAGAAAAAGTCTCCGTTTCCCTGGTCTGATGAATGTCAGAGGTGTTTTGTGGAAAACAATGAAAAGATCTCATCTGCACCAGCTTTGCAACCCTATGTTGAGGGACGCATGAGTTGCGTGCTGGTAGGTGCAAGCATGTATTGGTTAGGCATTGTGCGTACACTATTAAATGGTAAGGTTGAAGCCATAATTGAGTTTATTTCCTGGACCTAAAGAACAAGAGACCGTAGGTATTCAACCACTGAGAAAGAGCCTTTAGTCTGTTTGTGGAATCTAAAGAAATTTAAATCTATTGCTATAGTGATCTTCCCCAAAGCAATGGGAAAGTGGAGTACTTTTATAAAGTTTTGGTGGAATGTGTTCACAGGCCTTGAGAGATAACATTTGGTCTTATCGCAATACACCTCATGTTGCTACTGTAAGGACCCCATATATTTTGTGCCCTTTTTGGAAGGTGAAGATGAGCAGTGATGGAGAGACTGCTAGTGAATTATAGAGGAATGCCAAGGAGAAATCGGATGTGGTAAGCAAGACTTATATGGACAGTGAGAAGAAACATTTTGGTCATAGACTGAGAACTGGAGATTCGGTTAAGGTTAATAATCCTGTGTTGGTGAAGAAGGGATTATCTGAATTTGTAGCATTGAGCAAGTGAGTGAAACATGGTAAAGTTGACAGATGGTTGTTGGTGGCATGTTTCAAGTGTTGTCTTGACTTATATGGCCATAAATGTCATTGTGTATGAGAATTGTAATTATGCATGTGATAATGTAAGTATAGTTGGTCCGAGACATTATTTAGATTGTTCAAAGAGGGCGACAAGAATTATTGTGAGGAAAAAAGTAAGACGCAGCCATTGTGTTACAAGAAGACCTAGTAGACACAATAATTTTCTTGGTTAATTATTTGTGAAGTCTTCTCTGTATTAATTCTCTGTCAACTCATTGTCTCACATTATTCATTTATTGTTAACATCCGATTTGGTTAATTTTATCAGTTAAGCAGTTTGTATCAAGTTTTCTGCAAGAGATTAGGTATGGTGATGCCTAAGAATTGCGTGGTGGTTATGTGTGCGCATAGTGGAAATTCCAGTGCAGTCACATTTCACTGTTGTAAGTTGCCCCTGCTATGATACGAGTACTTCATGTATGTGCCCCAAAAAACGCCTTTCCTTTTTATTACCAAGAATCTTGGTGCTGGCGAACAGTACACCTGTTTTTCTATGTAGACTCAATTAGGTATTGTAGGAAAGTGCCCCTTTTTGCACGGTTACCCCCTAACATTTTGCCTGATGCCAACTTGACTGAGTGTGCCCTGGAACCCTGCCAACCAGGTTCCCACGGCCTGTGTTCTTTCCCAAAACTGTACCTTTGTCTCCACAATTGGCACACCTCTGGGCCACATGCAAGTCTCTTGTAAAAGGTACCCATGGTACCAAGGGCCTTTTGACCAGAGAGGGCCCCTGAGGGCTGCAGCATGTAATATGTCACCCTCAGGGACCCCTTACCTGAACACCAACACACTGCCACTGCATGCTGCGTGTTCTGGTGCAGACCAAACTGAAAAGTCGCCAAGGCACCCATCCCTGGTTGCCATGCCCACCAACACTGCCTGTGGCATGGGTAAGTCACCCCTTTAGCAGGCCTTACAGACCTAAAGGCAGGGTGCACCATACCACCGGTGAGGGCATAGCTGCATGAGCAATATGCTCCTACAGTGTCTGTGCCATTCACAGGCACTGTAAGTGCAGTGAAGCTATTTTCAGTATAGAGGCCAGGAGTTGTCAATACGAACTCCACAGCCCCAGAATGGCTTGACTGAAAACTGGGAAGTTTGGTACCAAACTTCTCAGCACATTAAACCCACACTGATGGCAGTGTGGGATTTAATGTAAAAGGCACTCGAGGGCATCTTAGAGATGCCCCCTGAAAAACGACCAGCCCTGGTGTGGTTCCTGACTGGCTACCAGCCATCTGCAACCACCAGACAGATTTCTGGACCCCTGGGGAGAGAGCCTCCGCTCTCTGGGTCCTGAAACAAAGCCTATCCTGGGCTGAGGTGTCATGCCTCCTCCCCCAGGATGGACAGGGTCCACGAAGGGGAAGCTTCAAAGGCCTGCTGTCTTTGTTAGCTACCCCCATCCTTTAGCTGCTATCAGCAACTGGTCCCCACCGGTTCTGACCGCCACTTTGCCGGGAGAATCAGTGGGAAAACCTAGCCAGGAAGGGAGGTATGCCCACCTTTACCAACCCCACCCCTCAGGTGGGGGAGGCGAAGTGAAGCACACATCTCAGTCCCCTCCATCTTGAAGATGAGGGGACTCACCCAATCAGGAAGAGGTCCATTCCCCTCTCCCACTGGAGGGTGGCATAATAGGGGTTGTAGACTTCCCAGGGAAGGGACCCATTGGTCCCGACCTGCACACCCCTGTAACGCCCCATAATCTAGTATTTAGGGGCACCCCTGAACCTTGCCTGTTCAGATTCGACGACCTAAGAAGAAGAAGGACAGAAGAGCCGTATAGCAGTGGAGAAGAAGACGACAACTGACTTGTCCCCAGCCCTACTGGCCTGTCTCCTCCTCCAGCGACCCTGCTTCCAGAAATCGTCGTGCCCGCAGCCAGCAACCTCAAGGACCCCAGAGGACCTGTGCTGTCTTCGGCAAAGACTCCAGTCTCCCGTGGACACCGGATTTGTCCAGCAAAGAAACCAGCACCAGTCACCGGATCCAGGCGGATCAGCGACACTGCATCACTCTGTACCTGACACCCACGGCCCGAGTTCGAGTGAACCACTTACCCGGAGATGTCTCCTCAGCAATCCTGACCTCGTCTGCACCGGTGGCTGACCTCTCCAGGACCCCTCCTTGATGCCTGCAGCCTCTGTCCAAGGAGTCACCCCAACCGTGACCGGACCCAGCTAAAGAAACCCCACACCAAAAGGCACCCTTGCATCCTCCGCCCCTGACTTTGGGGAGCCCAGCTGACGGTGCCCAGGTGTCCCCCCGCTATCCAACTTACCTGTCCAGCCGTTGGTCGCCTTTGTCCAGCCTCCTGGTCCAAGCCTGCAGCATTTCTTCCTGACCGATGTCCTCCATTGGTTTACATTGGGAGCCGACGCATACTTTGCACCCTGCCGCCCGAGTGCCGCTGAAGGTGCGCCTTTGGTGTCTACTTGTGGCCCCTTTCGTGCTTACCTTTGATCCCCGGGGCCCTGACCCAGAAACCACAGGTACCTACCTGTGACCGGTGCTGTCCCGAGTACCCCCTGTCTCCATAGCACTACATTGGGCCCAACCTCTCCTTTGACCTCTGCACCCGACCGGCCCTGTGCCGCTGAGGGTGCACTCTCTTTACCTACCTGACCCCTGCCCTGTGTAAGTGCTACCAACCGGAGACTGAACCACAAAACCATTTACTTACCTGCAAACTTAACACTTGTTTTTTTCCCATAGGAGTGCATGGTGGGTTTTTCTCTGAAAAATGTTCCAAGTGTTGACCCTGTCTTGCACTGCAACAAAGTAACTTAGAGTCTTCAATTGAGTTAACCTGCTTACTGGTGTACTTTAATGCCTAAACTGTGTTTGTAGGAAAGTGGGTTTCTGTTGCAGTAAGCCCCCACTTTTTTGCCAGACTACTGATGCACTTTGACTTGATTTGCCCTGGGTCCCTGCCAATCAGGTTCCCAGGGCCTAGGTTTTTTCTCCAAAACTAACCCAATTGGCATCTCTAGCCACAGGTCAGCCCCTGGTAAATGGTACCACAGGTACCCAGGGCACTGTGACCAGGGAAGACCTCTAAGGGCTGCAGCACTTATTGTGCCACCCTTAGAGGCCCAGTACCTTTACACACACACACTGCCTTTGCAGGCTGCGTGTTTTGGTGCAGAACAAAGTGAAGAGTCGACATAGCACACATCCCTGTGTGCCATGCCTACAACCCACTGCCCTGGCATAGATCAGTCACCCCTCTAGCTGGGTGCCCTATGCCAGTGGTGAGGGTACAGGTGCATGAGCCCTGTACCCCTACAGTGTCTACGTCCATTCTTAGACAGTGTAAGTGCAGTGCTGCTATTAAGAGTATAAGGTGCTGGGAGTTTGTCATTACGAACTCCACAGCACCATCATGGCTACACTGAAAACTGGGAAGTTTGGTATCAAACTTCTCAGGACATTAAACCCACACTGATGCCAGTGTGGGATTTAATGAATAATGCACACAGAGGGCATCTTAGAGATGCCCCCTGAAAAACGACCAGCCTCTGCTGGGTTCCCTGACTGGTACACACCAGCCTGCCACCACGAGACATGTTTCTGGACCCCTAGGGTGGGAGCCTTCGCTCCCTGAGCCCAGAAACAAAGCCTTTCCTGGGCGGAGGTGTTCACACCTCCCCCAGGCCAGGAAGAGCCATCTGTGGCAGGGGAGCTTCAAAGGCTTGGCAGCCTTTGTAATGCGACCCCCAGCCTCTCCTGCTATCAGGAGCAGGCCCCCTTCCTGTCTCCCCTCCTTTTCGGCGGGAAGACAGGCGGGAAAACCTAGCCAGCCCAGAAGGTGTGCCCAACTCTGCCAACTCCACCCCTCAGGTGGGGGAGGCGAGGTGAAGCCCTCTCTTCAGTGCCTGCCATCTTGCAGATGGCAGGCACTCCCCAATCAGGATTAGGGATTGTGCTCACTCCCCTACATGGGGTGAGCACACCCAGGGTGTAGTCACCCTAAGGTCAGTAGCCCATTGGCTACAGACCTCGAAACCCCTAAAACTCCCCCTAAATACAGTATTTAGGGGGCAGCCCTGAACCAAGAAGGCAGATTCCCGCAACCTAAGAAGAAAAAGGATGATAGAAGACGCCCAGCAGAGGAGACTGCAGAGAACAACTGACTTGGCCCCAGCCCTACCGGCCCGTCTGCAGTTTCCAGAGATCCTGCGCCAAAAATCGTCTTGTCCTGCAGCTAGCGACCTCCAGAACCCCTGGGGGGACTGACTGCCTTCAACAAAGACCGGATCTTCAGTGAACAGCAGCTCTGTTCAGAAGAAACACCAAAGAAAGGCTCCAAGCCTGCTGAGGAAAAAGAAACCCGACGCCTGGAACCACCACTGCACCCGTCGCCTACGGCCCGAGTTCGAGTGGCCCACCGATCCCAGCGAGGTTCCCCCAGCACTCCAGAGTCCGAGTCCACCGTGGGTTGACCCCTCCAGGACTCCCCAACGTCGCCTGCAGCCTCTGCACGGAGACCACCCCAACCCCGAGTGGCCCGGTAAGGTGAAATCCGGCATCCAGCCGCCCTGCGCCCTGGAGAAGAGAACCCGAGGTGCACCAACGTCCCCGAGCCCTCCAACTTACCTGCCCAGCTGTTGGTTCCTCCTGAAAGTCTTCCTGGACCGAGCCTGCAGCTGAAAACCAAAACCAAAAATCCCCATTGAAAACAACAGGGCACCCGACACCAAACCAGCACCCTGCACCCAGCCGCCCCTGCGCCGCTGCGGGTGCACTTTATGTGCTAAACAGGATCCCCTTTTGCCCTGAGCCTAACACCAGGAGCTTGGCTCCCACAACCTTGTGGCCTGCTCGCCAGCAGCCACCAACCAGAGGCCCCCACTCCCCCGTTGGATAACATTGGGCCTCAGCACTCTGCACCCGGCCGCCCTAGTGCCGCTGAGGGTGTAACAAGAGTGCATCCTTGACCCTGGGGGACCCCTGAGTCTAACCCCAGAACACCAACTCCCACAACCAAGTACTTACCTTAAAACCGATAACACTATTTTCCTCCATAGGATAACATTGACTGTTTTTCTTGGAAAAGTTTCTAAGTGTGGAGTTTGAAAACCTAAAGAAATTCTTTAAAATTGCATTAACTAACAAAAACGATTTTACTTACCTGTTTACAGGAAATGTCCCAGAGTAGTATCCAAGTATACTACTCTGAGTAAGAAAAGTAATCTCAAAAGTAACTTACCTGTAATTTTACTGAAAAGCCCATTCAAGTAGTATTGCATTTCTCTGAAACCATACTGTAAGTCAAAACAAAGTGCATATACAATTACAAATTGTTTACAAACTGCATTACTACTGTAAAGTATTTATTGCTTACCTGTGCCAGGCTTGCTTGGTTCTAAAAAATAAAATAACTAAAAGAATATTTTTATACAAAAACAATTGGTCTGAAGTTCAGTCTTTGAGTGTGTGAATTCATTTGCTGACTGAGTGTGTACAACAAATGCTTAACACTGTCCTCTGATACTGCCATACTGCTCGACCACACTACCACAAATAGAGAGTGAGTTGCTATCTAACTTTACCTCTGCCTACCTTTGGTGTTCCACTGGACTCTGTGCACACTATACCTCACTTTGGTATAGCATATACAGAGCCAGCTTCCTACAGTGTTAGACGTTTGTTTTAACCTAAACCAGATATCTTGTACTGCAACAAAGTAACTTGGTGTCTTCAAATAAGTTAACCTGCTTACTGATGTAGTGTAATGCCTAAACTGTGTTAGACGTTTGTTTTGCCCTAAACCAGAAAAGTAACTAGAAAGTAATCTAAAGTAATTACAAGTATTCTAAAGAGCTTACAACCCATTTTCTCTACTGCAGAGTATTTTTTTTTTTTTTAATGAGTTTTATATAGCGCTGGCTAGACCCGAAGGTATCAGAGCACTTTACAAGAGTATCTACAGAGGTACAATAAATTACACAAAGTTACACAGTAAAAACAGGGGTTAAGGACATGAGAATCCTCGAGGATGGCAAACGAGGACGCTAGGTGAGGCAACGTAAAGCAGTGGAATAACAGTAAAAGCGGCAGAAAATCGGAGACAAGAACAATCTAAGGGGCAGGGGAAGGAAGAGGGGAGAGAACAGAAAGAAAGGGAAAGGAAGGCAGATAAGGACAGGAAAGTGAGAGTGAAACAAAACGGGAGAGGGACCAGAGATATTAACAAGATCGACAACGAGGAGTAGGTCCGTGGCACAGGAGAGACGATAGAAAGGTCGCCCGGCTGGAGACCGGCTGGGACAGAGAAGAGGTCAAAGATCACTAAGATGGCGGATCAGGGACAGGGGAGTCAAAGAATAAAGTCACAAAATGGCGGGGAGCATAAGAGTCCAAGTCAGAAAGTCAAGGGAGCAAATTCCAAAAACACCAAGAGCAAATTTCGCGGAGGGTAACTAGAGGGGGAATGAGCCAGAGAGTCAGGAGGGAGGAGGGCAGTCGGTTTCAAAGTCATAGCCGGACTGTCCATGAGCAAAAGTTCAGGGCAGCGGGGGCAGCAGTGTCCGATCCGGTGTCCATAGGTCAAGGATGAATGTTACAGGCGCCAAAGCAGCAGTCCGTAGAACGGGAGGCAGCAAAGTTTAAAAAACCGGAGGGGGCGCCTCTCCGGCACGGTCGAGGAATGATGGGCTCAAATAGCCACGAAGAGCGGTGCCGGGACTTCTTACCTCCGCTATGCCCCCAAATCGGCCCAGATGTCTTGCGAGGAGGCAAAGCAGGCGGGCTAGCTGTAGGGAAGGGCAGCGGCAATCGATCCCGGAGTCAGGAGGGGGAACCTCCGCCCGGCTCTTCTGTAGCCTTCCGGAGAGATCAAAGAGGCATCGGCTATGCAGCGAAGGGTTCCGTCGAACGTTGGTCACCAGGAAATTAAGAGAAAAGGCGGGGGAAGATGAAGATGAGCAGCGGAGATGAGAGGGGAGCTGTGCCCGATGCCCGGCTGGGTAGGTGTCGGCCGCGGCGAGATACCTGGGCCAGACTCCCCTATAGCTGAACTGAGCGGCTCCACCGGACATCGGCCATGCTAGCTCTGGAACTCCGCGGGAGAAAGCCTCAAGCGCAAATTCTGTCGAGAATCTCAGGCTCACAAGCGTAGGAATGGAGCATCGAGGACAGCAGTTAAGGACAGAACCTCAGGTGAGTAGGTTGATCCCCGGAGGAGGTGGGAATCCAGGGATTTTAGCCAAAAAAAGTAAAAAGAGTAATTTGTATGCTTCTACAAAACCAGTACAAACTGTATCTTGAAAAGTGTTATTGTATTGAAAGTATCACTTACCTGCTACTAAGTAAATCTTGGCTCTAGCAATAAAAAATCACAAAGTAACAATTTCTTATACAAACAATTGGTCTGGATTCAGTCTTGGAGTATGTGAAATCATTTCTTGCCTGAGTGTGTACAACACATGCTTAACACAACCCTCTGATAAGCCTGACTGCTCTAACACACTACCACAAAAGAGAGTATGGTATTATCTTCTTTAGCCTCTGGGGATCCACTGTACTCTGTGCACACTATACCCTACTTTGGTATAGTATATACAGAGCCAGCTTCCTACAGGTATGTCTGAATTACTTGCTGGCAACCAAAATCGAGGTTCATGCATAATAAAAGCTTTGTGGAAATTCTTAAGAATAGGAAGCCCTAATCTAGGAACTTTAAATGTAATTTTTCTGCTTGAAAAGATTGGTTTGTGACAGATACCCCAGACAAAATCGAGAAAGTTTGATCCAGTGACCTTACAATAAATAGTTGCAAGGTACACATAAGTCACTTAATCTCAGTGTCAATATCAATTTGATCTTTTAATAATGTCACATGTAATATAATTAAATGTTCAGTGTTCCTTGCCGTTTTACTTCCCAGGTACTTCGTTTACTTTGGCTCCCAGCAAAATTGAGAATGTTTGTAGACTGGCTTGTTAATTATTTTTGAAAAAGTCATTAAGCTTAATGAGGGCCAATTAGTGACATACCCTGAAAAACAGCCAGACCTTTCCACAAGTTGTACAAGAACTGGGATGAAAGATTCAGGGACAGAAATTAATAGCATATTGTCTGAAAGAAAGCAGTGTTTTATAATCATAAGGACCGGTGATAACACCTTTAATTGCTCTGTTACTTCTAATAGCACTGGCTCGAGGCTATAGGGCTAAATTGAACAAAAGGGGAGATAAAAGGGAATCCCTGTTTAGTATCATTTTCTAAGGCCATTTCCTCTGACAGATGAACAATGTCATTAATGCTAGCTTTGAAACCTTGATTAAAAAGAAAGAAACAAAAATGAGATTAGTACACGATTGTTCTAAATTCATTCTTCTTAACACCACTTGTAAATATCATTTGATTTGATTTTGATTTTATACAGTGGGACAATTACCCGAGGGCATCAAGCCAGCCGCCCAGAGCTAGTCCCTATCTATAGAACTACAAGAGAAAAGAAATGCTGCCTATAGAGTATATAGCCAGGTTTTGAGTGCTTTTCTGAAAGGCAATAACTCTGGGATAGCCCTCAGGCTTTGTGGAAGAGAGTTCCAGAGTCTGCTTGCCACAATCGAGAAAGCTTTATCTCCCCATTTCTTCTTTTAGGTCCTCGGCACAGTGAGCAGGTTGAGGTGTGTTGATAGGAGGCTTCCACCTGGAGTATACCAGTGAAACATATCTTTAATCCCCGCTGGATTGGGGAGAAAAAGGGCCTTATAAACTGTACATAATGCGCTTTCTGATGATGAGCAGGGTAAGGCCCCCAACTCCACCGCAGATGAACTGTACATAATGCGCTTTCTGATGGGAAGCCAGGGTAAGGCCCCCAACTCCACCGCAGCCAATTGGCATCTGGGAATATCAAGAATAGGTCTAGCATGCACATTCTGTACTACTTGCAGTTTGTGCTGAGTGTAGCTATTAGAGTCCAGATAGAGGGAGTTACAATAGTCCAATCTGGATGTGACCAGGGCTAGTGCAACCTGCTTTCGTGCTGGCCGGTGGATAAAAGTAAGCTTTTCCTAAGCATCCTTATGAGCCAGAAGCAGGTTGCCACAGTACTATTAGCCTGGTTATTAAGTGCAAGTTCGGTATCTAGGATTACTCCAAGATTTTTGGCCTTCTCAACTGGGACTGGACATATAACTAAGGTGTCTGGCCACCAATTGCTATTCCAGCTCAAAGAGCATGGGCCAAAGAGAAACACCTGTTTTATCCCCATTTAATTTCAGAAAGTTCCGTCCCATCCAGTCTGCAACTGCCGACATGCATTGAGAGAAATTATCTGCAGTGGCGGCAGAATTCTTGGGGACATTAGAAAGTCGTACACAGCTTGCAGAACAAAGAATTCAACAGAAATTCTGATAGATGAAAACAGCAAATAAAAAGAATCACTTTTTTCATAATACATACATACAGGAAAGTCTGAGATAAACTATAAAATCTATGTGACTGTGGAAATACTATGCTATGAACAAAAGTAGAGAAGTAGTAACCTAAAGAGTGACAATAATTAGTGCAACGTGGAACACCAACCAGGCTGGTATGGTGCAAAAATAACTCAAGAGGAAATTATACCAGTTACAAAGAAAGTAAACAATTTAGATAAAATAACGGATTAAACAAATAATAATAATAATTAAAATTATTATTATATGATGGATGTCAATATGAATTAAACAAACATAATAAGAGCTTATGGTTTTGCCATAAAATGTGGATTTTCCGAACCAGAGAGTGAAGAAAAGTCCTTATTTTAGGAAGGCAAGAAGACGAGCATTATGCAGCTTCTGTCAATTTGTTTTTGGGTGCTGTATACACTTAAGTTATATCAGAAACAAGGGGAGAGCAAGGGAGAAAGAGGGTTCGTCCGTATCCCCTGTATAATAAGTATTAAACAACTATGGATCTGAACCCTGTCTATGTGAGGCACCATCACTAGAAGGCAGTGTTAGAACCCACTGGGTTTGTAAAGACCCCTCACACACCAACCTGGTTGGTGTCATGCTTCATCATTGGAGTCCCAACCGGGTGGTCGAATGCCCCCGGTTGTGCTACGACGCCTGATTACAGCGGAGCTGGTGTAGTGCAAAAGTGTGATGTGAATTAAAAATATCTCTGAGAATCCTTGCCTCATTTATATTTATTACTGGCGGCTCAGGATATCATTAAAAATTATATGTGATGCAACTAAAAAGAAATAATTATCTTATAGTTGGCTATGTGGTGGGTCTACATGTTTCAGCCCGCACAAGGAAGTAAGAGGGGCTTTCGTCAGGACCGTGCAAATAACGTGAGTGGCAAAAATGTGTTGCCACGTGAAAAAGTGCAAAAAAAGTTTTTAAAATAGTATCTACACACACGCTAAGGTGTGTGGACTGCGTGTCAACGTACTTACGGACACGTATATGGTAGAGAACACTATAGTTGAGAGTGTTTGGCTGATCGGGGCTCGGGAGGAGTTCACTCCTATCTACGACTTTGGTATCAGAGCGAACCCGTAAGCAACCTATTGTGGTCTCTCGACGTCCCGGATGACGTCGAGAGACCACAATAGGTTGCTTACGGGTTCGCTCTCATACCAAAGTCGTAGATAGGAGTGAACTCCTCCCGAGCCCCGATCAGCCAAACACTCTCAACTAAAGTGTTCTCTACCATATACGTGTCCGTAAGTACGTTGACACGCAGTCCACACACCTTAGCGTGTGTGTAGGTACTATTTAAAAACTTTTTTGCACTTTTTCATGTGGCAACACATTTTTGCCACTCACGTTATTTGCACGGTCCTGACGAAAGCCCTCTTACTTCCTTGTGCGGGCTGAAACATGTAGACCCACCACATAGCCAACTATAAGATAATTATTTCTTTTTAGTTGCATCACATATAATTTGTAATGATATCCTGAGCCGCCAGTAATAAATATAAATGAGGCAAGGATTCTCAGAGATATTTTTAATTCACATCACACTTTTGCACTACACCAGCTCCGCTGTAATCAGGCGTCGTAGCACAACCGGGGGGCATTCGGCCACCCGGTTGGGACCCCAATGATGAAGCATGACACCAACCAGGTTGGTGTGTGAGGGTACTTTTTACAAACCCAGTGGGTTCTAACACTGCCTTCTAGTGATGGTGCCTCACATAGACAGGGTTTGTCCATAGTTGTTTAATACACTTAAGTTATACATGGAATCTTTACAAGGATCTAGTGTCCACGGCTGTATGTCAGAACCACGAATTCCCTTACTACTCCTGCCTTAACAACGCGGTCTTAATAACGACCGCGTCTTAACCGCGCATACCTTTACCACGCATGGCTTTAGAACGAATTTAGTTGTAAAGGCATAATTGGTAAAATCATACGCGTGGTTAAGATTATGCCCTAGCACCCGCCCTGAGACCTAAAACCCAGTCACCTGCCCCGAGTTCTACCCGACCACAGCCCTAAAAATAGCCCAACACCCTGCCCTAACTCCTAAAAGCGGCCCCCAGCCCTAAAAACAAATCCCACTCCAGCACTAAAAACACCCCAGCCCCCCTGTGCCCTGAGCCTTAAAACCCACCCTGAGCCCTACCCCCTGCCCTGAGCCATAAATCCTTGACCCCATATTTTAAAAACATCCCAGCCCCCCCGCCCTGAGCCCTAAATGTCCCCCGACCCACCCACCAGCCCAGAAAACTACACCCCAACCCATCCCAGAAAACTACCCGACTCACCCCCAGCCAAGAAAACTAACCTCCTGCCCTAAACCCTAAACCCATGACCCCATATTTAAAAGACACCCCAGACCCTGCCCTGAGCCCTAAACTACCCCGAACCCACCCACCAGCCCAGAAAACTACCCCGACCCACCCCATCCCAGAAAACTACCCCGACCCCCCCAGCCCCCACCCTAAAAACAAAGCCCAGAAAACTACCCCCGACCCACCCCATCCCACAAAACTACCCCGACCCCCCAGCCCCCACCCTAAAAACAAAGCCCAGAAAACTAAGCCCCCTGCCCTAAACCCTAAAACCTTGACCCCATATTTTTCAAAAATCCCAGCCCCCCCGCCCTGAGCCCTAAACTACCCCGATGCATCCCCCAGCCCTGAAAACTACCCCCCACCCACCCCAGCCCACAAAACTACCCCCGGCACTCTCAGCCCTCCACCCTAAAAACAAAGCCCAGAAAACTACCCCTGACCCACCCCAGCCCAAAACTACCCCGACCCACCCCCAGCCCACAAATTACCCCCGACCCACCCCCCAGCCCTGAAAACTACCCCCCACCCACCCCAGCCCACAAAACTACCCCCGGCACTCTCAGCCCTCCACCCTAAAAACAAAGCCCAGAAAACTACCCCTGACCCACCCCAGCCCAAAACTACCCCGACCCACCCCCAGCCCACAAATTACCCCCGACCCACCCTCAGCACAGAAAACGAACCCCCTGCCCTAAACCCTAAAACCTTGACCCCATATTTTAAAAAAATCCCAGCCCCCCGCCCTGAGTCCTAAACTACCCCGACACACCTCCCAGCCATGAAAACTAACTCCAACTCACCCCCAGCCCACAAACATAACCCCGACACCCCCAGCCCTCTACCCAATAAACAAAGCCCAGAAAACTACCCCCGACTCACCGCCAGCCCAGAAAACTACCCACGACCCCCCCAGCCCCTCACCCTAAAAACAAAACCCAGAAAACTACCCCCGACCCACCCCCAGCCCAGAAAACTACCCCGACCCACCCCCAGCCCACAAAACTACCCATGACCGACCCCCAGCCCACAAAACTACCCACGGCCCCCCCAGCCTCCACCCTAAAAACAAAGGTACTCACCAGGTTACTTCCGACCCTCCACCCAGCTCACTTCCAACCCGCAGACTGCAGACTAGAGCGCTAACTACCACGGACGTCTGAACCACGCATATGCGTGGTAAAGGCATATGCGTGGTTTAGACGTCCATGGTTACACCTGACGTGTTCAGCCACGCGTAGTACAGACTACGTGGTTTAGGCTGTTTCCCAGTGTCCACTTCTATGCTTGGTGGAAGATAAAAATTGTGTGCTTTCTCCTTTTCCATTGTGATTTTCAGTTGGGCAGTATATTTTCTCAATAGTCCTTAAGTTGGGAGATCATGTCAGTTCAGCCATGTAGTGCCTGTGGCTTGTATGAATTCTCACCTGAAGTTGATAGATCATGTGACATTTTCATTCTATTTGTAATTAATGTAACAGGGAGAAAATGCTGGGATGTGCTTGTGATGTTATGTATCAGCAGGGTTGGATTGGGATTAAAAATCGGCCCGGGCAGGCAAAAAAAAAGTGGCCCACATTTGCATATTGCCTTTCCGCAAAACACTGCTTCGGCGAAATTTTATTAAAAAAAGAGGGCGGGGGTTAAAAAAATTGCACGGATTCATTTACACTGGTGAAACACCTGAAAACAAGTGAGGTCACTTTTGCTCAGGCCCCCTACCCCCGCTCAATATGCATATATCAATGTGCCGGCCCAGCGACAGAAAGGGAGTGACACCTGTGCCGTTGATAAGAGGCAGGTAATGGACGCCCATTTAAATCCAGAAAGGCCACTCAGGCACCCACTTGGCCATTGGCGGCATCGAACAACGCTGAAACTGCCCAAATCGGCCCCCCAGACTGCTCAAAAAAGCAGCCCACAGCTGTAACTGGACACCGGCCCCTCGGGAATTGCCCGAGTGCCCGCGTTACCAATCCGAAGCTGTGTATCAGCCCTGCCAAGCCTGGTGTCTAGAGCCAGCATCAGTATTATAGGTTGTGTCAGTTGCGAGTGAGAGAGTTACTGGGAAGGTGCAGTTGGAGGCTGAGAAGGAAACCTGATCCTGATCAAAGTAGGGCATTGTATTTGTGCTTGAGGTTTCTAGTTTTATACCAGTGGTATCCGTCCAGCTCCCTGTCTCTAGAGTGATATTTACTTCTTTAAAGCATCTGTTCCCATTCTTTATTATGTTGCCAATGTTGTTCTTTCTAGGTCCAATATCAGTGATGCCTGGTTCAATCGAACGGAATGAGTAGCCATTTTGCTATTACTGCCAACTATGCCAATATTATTATTAACATTTCCCCACAACTACTTTTCACTTGATCAAGAAAAGAGAATTAGCTAGTTGTAGTAAGACGTTTTAAGGCAACATTGGACTATGAGTGGTGGTTCATCCTCCCACCTCCTTAGTTGTTTTCCTTTCTCCAGAGCTTTTGGGAAAGGTATGTCTGGTTTCTATTAACAAAAGCACAAACTTGGAAGCATGATAGGCACCTGTATTTGTAATAAAAGCAGTTCCTTCCATCAAGTCTAGTTAATAAAATCTGCATTTATTTCCAGAATCAGTGCAGAAACGTGGATATGTGCATTGGCATAGAAAAAATGTGGTTAAGTCCAAGACGGAATCCACTTAGGCAGAACGTAGAAACACCTTTATTACTAGTCGGCCCTAAGCATGTAGGGAATAGTATGACCCAAGGTACAACCAAAGTCCACTTTTACCTTCAAATGTTCCAAATAAAAGTTTAAAATATTTTCATAAACTATGTCATTTTAAATAGGGCGCTGTCATCTAAACATGTCCAACAATCAGGCGCACAACTAGACTCGAACTTTAAGGGTGGAGCTAAATGGTCAACCAATAGATATTGGGCTAACATTTCAAACAATGAGGCAGAGGCAATACATGAAAATAGAGTAATAAATTATGCATTTTAAACATATTGGTTAAACTTGATACAAGTACTACAAAACTGTTTTAGTGGATTTGATAATGTGTATAAGCTGCTGACAGAGATGTTGACTGAGTTGACATCTAAGAAGCAGCGTCTACAGATTTGACTACAAAGCACTCCAGAACCCATTTTCTCAAATTTATTTCAAGGCAACAATGCTTTTTATCAGTTCCCCAAAAATTCCTTCTGTGAAATGACAATGAGCTCATTAAATATTTTTGACACTCCGGTCAAATTGTTGACTAAAGGTACATTTTCTGTATGCTCATCAGGACACTGCAACAAGTGCTTGTTTGAGTCTGCACACTTGCACAGGTCTCAGACTATTGATCTTAGTGGATTAACGCACCTGATTCAGGATGTGTGACTGGACAGTTACAAGTTTGATTCCTAAAGCATATTCTATTTCTCCTGAGATTGAATAAGTGACTACCAATCAATTGGCAGTATTATCACCTGTTAATTACTCTGCCAGGAATGTGTGCTATTCTAAATTAAAATAAAATCGTTGTTCTTAGCAGTCCACATTGAGATGATTACGCTACATTCATGCAGAAAGCCACCAGGCCTAAAGGACTGGCAAAAAGGTAGGTGCCTTGAAATATTGCATCGAATGGTGTTCTAGCATGCAAAGGATACACGTATTCCTTCAACATCCAGAAACATAGAATGTGTTGATTATCTGTAATGTCTTGCAAAAAAGGTTACTTCAATAGAAACAGAAATTGTGCCTCTTAATAGCATATGATATAGCATTTTTAGACTGTGTCTCACATTGTATGGTTCATATACCTATGGTGAATGAGTATTGTATGAAGTATGAATATATCCCATTTCGGTCATGTGATATACAATTGATCAAGGTGTTTGGGACTTCTGTGATCTCAATGATTTCTTTGTGCTGCAAATGTGGTTTTATTTTTGTTTTTTTTATAAACCAAATAAACAGAAGTTTAAAAAGCAGCATACCTGCCATCGATGGAGTGGTCTGGTTATATAGAGGTTGAACCTTACAGAATATGAGGTTAAGATAGTGCACAGAAATGATGGGAGCTACCCACAGGAGGTGCAAACTCAGGCATTCATGCGGTAACAGGGCCTAAGAGTGCATCCGATCAACCTCAAAACAGCCTTTGTGGAAGGAAAACCCATGTTAACTTCTCAACTTCACAGCACAACAGATCCAGCAGCACCCACAATACACTTTGCCTCAGGCAACAATTACCTGGGATCAGGAAAACGGCCAGGTTCTGGGGGGGGGGCTTGGGCATTAGTTAGAATTATTGCTAAAACCTGACAGAATATATAATTTTTTTCTTTCAGTTTCTATTTCAATAGTGTCTGATAATATGAATGGGTTCAAAACATTAGGAAAATATAACATAGCAACATTTCTGGCAAACCTGCGCTTTGGACCACTCAAGGGTTAGAGAAGTGCTATAGAAATGAACATACAAGACAATATATATATATATATATATATATATATATATATATATATATATATCTCTCTCTCTCTTAAATTCTGTTGGAATTTTGCATTATCTGTCTTTTGTTAAAGTGTGGTGAAGTGACCCAGTTATGTATTTGTAGATGGGCTAGGATCATTTGTGGTGGGATATGATAGCTGTAGGAAGCTGTCTCTTTATGTGGTAGTGCCAATTTAAGGGCACACCATGTAAAAAGTACAGACAACCCTTGTTGGTTTACAGGGCTTAAATTATTGATCCCAAGTGTTCTTTTTGTGGTAGCGTGGTCGACCAGCTTTGGCTTATCAGAGGGTAGTGTTAAGCATTTGTTGTACACACAGAGTTAGTAAATGAGACACACACTCAAGATGAAACTCCAAACCAATTTAGAAAAATAACACAGATGTTTATATAATTTTAGACACCAAGATCTTTAGGATCAGTAAGTACTTTAGACGTTATAGATTTGAACAGGTAAAACAGTAGAAAACCACAGAGGTCAGATTTGAGGCATGAGTCTCGAACACTGTAATGTTATCATACAGGAGGAAAAGACATGTACTGCATAGGTATACTTGCAAACAGTTTCAGAAGGTATCCTTTAGGGTTTAAGGTGCTTAGGGCCCAGGGTTCAAGAAACTGCCAGCTGTTCGGGCCACACTGCCCTGGGGTGTCCAGGTGCAGAGGTGCTGTTCGCGTTGATATGTAACCTCAAGCGCTACGCAGTAAAGCTTAAAAGGACCTGTCAAAACAACAGAGTCTGCAAGGGGGCTCTTAGGGACAAGTCCGGCAGAACCAAATGAGGGCTCGGCTCGTTGGGACTCCTGGGCCAAGGGGATACAGGCAGAAGTCATGTACTTCGGCAGGGAGGCTTGGGTGCAGAGGTGCTGGATGGGTACCACTGAACGTTGGAGGCTCTCGCAGTTCTTGGGGTATTTGCAGAGAAGGGAAAAGAAACACAGCAGGGCCCTCTCGGTGTGGAGCTCATCTCTCCTGAAATCCCTCAATGTGCAGGTAACTTTTTGCAATGGTGGTGTTTGGACTGAACACAAATAAGCCTTTGTGGGCACAAGTGCCACGGTAGTCAGGGTACTGGAGCAGGGGGGCTTCTGGAGAGTCTAGCGTCATGAATCTCGGCAGAGTGACAGGGCTGACCTCCCAGATCCTCAGGGACCTCCTTCTGCCACGCTGCTCCTTCGGTGGGCCTGCTGGCTAACAACATGAGGTACCAGGTAGATGCTTTTGGTGCCTGCAGATGCAGGGGGATGGCTCCTCCACCCCAAGGGAGATGCTGCTTGGTTGGCGGAGTACTGGACAGTCCTCCAAGGGTTTGGGGAGGTTGGTCAGTGGCAGGACGAGTCGTTTCTTGCAATTGTTGGGAGAGCAGCAGCCAGGCAGGGTTTGGTGCCAGTTTCGGTGCAGGTCTACAGTTCTTGCGTTGTTGGCTCTCTTTGTCCTTCTTCTGTTCTCAGGTAGACGAATCTGAGTTCTTGATGTCAGGGGGGCACCTAAATACTGAATTTAGGGGAGTGTAGGGTAGTAGCCAATGGCCTACCTACTCCCTATATGACTACTTCCTATGGAGAGTGGGTATAAACCTGAAAGAGAGTTCCTAGTTTCACCAAATACAAGTTGGTGAAATCCTTCTTCAGATGTCCACTTCAGATGGCCCACCTTAGGGCTGTGCCTAGCCTTATAGTGCAACACGCCTACTGACTAGCTAAGTTTCCCACCTGCTCTGGTGCTAAATGGGCCCTAGGGTGGAGGGTGGCACTCTCCAGGTCTGGTGGAAGCCGGGGTCACATATCAAAGGTGGTAGAGGCTTTGAAGCCTCTGGCCTTGATATGCTAATTCACTAGCCATCCTGCTAGAGGAGGTTAAATACCTCCTTCCAGAGCAGGCATTGTTTCTGACCTCTGAGAGTGAGGGCTCTCCTGGGCAGGGGGTCAGAAAATCGTCTGTGGTGGCAGGTTGGAAGAGTCCAGTCAGCCAGCACACTAAATGACTGGCAGATTTCAGAGGGTACCTCTAAGGTGCCCTCTGGGTGCATGGCATACTAAATCCAACAAAGGCATCAGTGCGGATTTAATAAGACAAGGTGTTTGATACCAAACACCATTATTTTCGGTGAAGACTTTATGTAGCTGGGTATTTCGTAATGACCAGTGCCCAGTAAATATTCTTAAGATGGTTTCCTGATCACTTGCAATGTCCTGGCAATCAAACCAGACATCACAAGCACATATCTGTACATGCAGATATGTCCTCACATATAATATAATGCACTCTGTCTTAAGGCTCTAAGGCCTGCTGTAGGGGTGACTTACATATAGTATATGCAGTGTGTATGGGCATAGCACACAGGGAGTGGGCCATGCCATGTTTTTCACAATGGTTTGCACCATTTCACGCATCCTGCTAGGCAGGCTGCATGCAGTTTTTATGTAGGTCCATTTTGGTGGCATAATACATGCTGCAGCCCACAGTGACCATCTTTAGTGCCAATGCCCTGGGTATCAAAGGTACAATTTACTAGGACTTACAGGGGTGCTAAAGTCTTTTCCAATAGGATTACAATTAGACATTTACCTGCTTTAAGGGAAAGAGCACTGGCATTCGGGCCTGGTTAGCAGGGACCCAGTGCTCTTTCAGTCGCATCCGCACTAAGCAAAAAGTGGGGGGGGGACCATGTCAAAAAGGGGCACTTTCCTACAGACGCTAGGCAGCCAGTTTTTGTGCCTAAGATTGGTAAGAGAGCAACCCGGCGCCATATCATTGTAGATAGGGCGCTGAGCTGCTCAATCTCTTTGACACAATGCAGCACATCAACTTTAGTTGCATCGATGCATTGTGTGAAAGCTTTGTAAATCAGCCCCTAAATCTCTTCGTACATTTTGCACAGCCTCTCTTATATTGTGCACAATACAATTTTTTTTCTCACATTTCTTTATTAGAAGTATTTTTCTCAAAAGTACAAAAACAGTGAATAACTACCCTATTTCAGTCCAAAAACAGAGAGGCATTTTGTCATGTCAAAGCACAAAAATTAAGATTCAATACCATTATCACTGTTTCAAACATTGACAAAAAGTGAATAATACAACAAAAGATAAAAATGCATATTCAGACAAAAGAATAATGAAACAAAGCAATAAATACATTCAAGACGAAACTCCCAAGTATAGGCATATGAAAATCAAAAGGAAATGACCGAATCAAAATCAGCGTAAATTTATAAAGGGGCCCCATAAATGGTTGAAATTAGCTAAATTATCATTCAATTTATTAACAATTTTTTCAAAGCTAACCACATCAAACATATCTTCAAGCCAAGAATGAAAAGTCGTAATAACATTAAACCTCCAAAAACTTAAACATTTTTAATCTTTGCCAAACTAAGAGTGGTAGAAAGCCATTTAAAGGTATGAGCAGACATGGTAGGTAATTCTGAAATATCATGTAAAAGAGACTAACGGTGTGACAGAGAGATATTAATAATAAAATGTGTTTTCAAATAATTTTCAATCTGAAACCAAATATACGAATGTTGGGTCATTCCCACAAAATATGAACAATATCATAGTCTGGGTTCCCACATCGCCAGCGAAGGGAGTCAGGACTCAGTTTAACTAACTGCAGTTTAGATGGGGACCAATGCCAACGATGTAGTATTTTGAAGTAGTTGAATTTAAGGCGAGTGTCTCCAAGTCCTTTGTTACAACTGTCTAGGATGGTATTCCATTCCTGTTCTTCAAAATGTATATTCAAGAGCATGGACCACCATGATTTTAAACTACGGGAAGCTTCAGTAGAGAATGAGGAATCAATCAGAAAGGCATATATACGAGAAACTGTACCCTTGAAATGCTTGAAATTAATATAACTTGCAATAGGAGAATGAGATGTAATAGCAGCACTTTTTGTCTTACTGAGAGCAAGTGCTGAGGTAAGTTTAGGATAACTGTTAAAATATAATGAAGGCAAATCAAATTCCTGTAGTAAACTAGGAAGTGAATTAATGGAAAGAGACGGCAGAAATACATCTGATATTCTATGTATTTTAGGTTTAATCCAGAGAGGCCAATTGAGTTCAGATCCCTTATGCAGAATGTCAGCATCATCCCATAGAGGAGCTTCATAATGGAGACAAGGATTAATATTTGTAAGGCTATGTGCTTTCTGTCATGCTAATTGTGAAGAATAAATAATAGAATTAGTTGAATTTGTGAACTTCAATCTTTTGGTGTAATAAATTGCTAAATCCAAATCAGATTTAAGGATGGACCATTCCATCGTAACCCGTAGTCCTATGAGTTGGAAGCATGTAAACAGAGTGTGCCAAACGTCATGCAATCCAATAAAATTCCAAATGGGGAAGACGGAGGCCCCCTTTCTCTGATGAGGAATGGAATTTGGAGCTGTTAACTCGAGGTCTGGCATCGCCCATACAAAACGGGAAATCACGAATGTTAGTGATTTAAAGATAGATCTCGGAATGGAAAGAGTAATCCTACCAAAAACATAATCAAATTTGGGAGTCATATTCATTTTTAAAATCTGTATCCTACCGCATAAGGATAAGTTTAAAAGCGCCCATATTTGAAAATCTCTTTTAGTTTGGTCAATTAAAGGGTTTTAACTATCCGTAATCATATCCTTAAGGCGGCTCTTAAGAAAATCCCTAAATATTTTAATTTTGAATGTAACCATTTAAATGTGAGGCCATCAATAGAAGCTATATTAGTAACAGGAGTTAGTGGTAAGGCTTCGCATTTAGTCCAATTAATTTTAGTACCTGAGAATTCTGAAAATATATTTTAAATGAGAAACTAGAGCATTTGCAGATGATTTTGGGTGTGTGAGAGTCAAAAGTATATTATCCGCATAATAAAAGGCTTTAATTTCTGCGGCAGTAGTATCGATACCCTTGATATCAGCATTAGATCTTATGGCAATAGCCAAAGGTTCCAGAGCCAATAAAAACAATAATGGGGACAGAGGGCATCCTTGTCTAGTGTCACTGTGAATATTACAGTATGATGACATAAACCCACCCCAGGATACAGACACAGAGGGTAAATGATACATACCACTTGTTAATGTAAGAAAGTCTTTGCCAAAACCCAACTTTTCCATTGTACGAAATAAATATCCCCATTCAACCTTGTCAAAGGCTTTTTCGGCATCCATGGAAAGAAGAACATTCTCTTCTTTGCTGTTCCATAATTGCCACTATAAATGTGAAATAGTACGGAGATGATTAGTAGAGGATCAACCTGGGACAAATCTAACTTGAGAGGGATGTATCAGGGATGTGATTACTGATTCAAGGCGTTGTGCCAGCACTTTAGCCAAAATTTTAACATCTGAGTTAATTAACGAGATTGGCCTATAACTCAAACATTCGAAGGGGCCTTTACCTGGTTTAGGAATTACCGTAATTTGAGCTCTTAAGAAATCAGAAGGTAGATGTCCCAGGTGCAAAGCTTCATTGAATACAGAAACCAATAGTGGGACAACATGTCTTTTAGTAATTTTATAAAATTCAATCGGAAGACCGTCCTCCCCCAGTGATTTACCAGTAGCCAGAGAATCAAATGCCCTCAATACTTCATCATTGGTGGTCTCCCCCTCTAATTTGTGTTTTTGTTCTAGGGTCAATTTAGGAAGATTAAGTTTGGAGAAGGCAGAAGTTTCGGCGGAATGATCTGAACAATCAATAGAAGTATATAAAGTTTCATAAAATGTCTGAAATCTAGAGAGGATCATCTGATGGGAGTGTAAGTAGGGAACCATCAAAATTTCTAATGGCAGGGACTGTTCTAGAGGCTTCTTGTTGTCGTAATTGATAAGCTAGTAATCTCCCAGCTTTTTACCCACGTTCATAATGTCGTTGACGAATACAAAATAAACATTTTTCAGCATAAGTATAAAGATTATTAAGGTCAAATATTGCTGATAACAATTTTTGTAAAAGTGATGGGCATTGAGTTTATGAATAGATGGACGTCAGGCGTGAAATGTCCTTTTCCAGAGTAATTCTGTTAGCATTATTATGTTTTTTAACAAATGCAGCGCCCCTCATGATCAACCCTCGAAATACAGCTTTTCCAGCACCCCAAAGTATATGCGCAGAAGATACCAATTGTTCATTTTCCTTTAAAAATTGTTCCATGTACGAACATAACGTTTGTTTCAAATGTGATGTTTTAAAGGAGGAAATGTTAAGTAAGTCTCCATGAAGATTTTGGGCGTTGTGAAAGTCCCATGTCAATACTGGTCTCAATAAGATCATAATCCGATATACTACAAGGAACAATGTTTGCATCTGTTACTAGTTGTAAAACAGAAGCAGAGGTTAAGAAATAGTCAATTCTTGTACGGATGGAATGTGGGCAAGAAGTAAAAGTATAATCCCTTTCAGTTGGATGCAATAGTCTCCATGGTTCTTGCAAAGAGTAATCATTAATGAGATATTTTAGCATATACCTGTGCTTATTATGTTGTGTATCTGGTTTACCAAACCTATCAATGTACAGGTCAATAGTGACATTCCAATCTCCTCCAAGTAACACATGTGTATTACAAAATACTGTTAATAATCTGCTAAACTCGGATATGAAGGTAAGTTTAGAGTCTGTAGGAGCATATTTTGACACACTATTAAAAAAGTGTTAGAAATTTGGAGTTTGAAAAAAATAACGACCTTCGTTATCTTCCCATGTTTGTAATATTTTGTAAGATAGATGCTTACTAAAGAGAATAGCAACTCCACAACTTCTAGATGGTGTAAGAGTGTCATTAATGGTTTTGGGGGTAATAATATTGCATGAACTACTTTACCTACCCAATCGCGTTTCAATTTTTCACTTTCCAAAGGTGTGAGGTGGGTTTCTTGCAATAAAGCTATATCCGGTTTATTGTGGCCTATATAGGTCAATATCTTTTTTCATTTAATAATCTGTGTCAATCCATATACATTTAGGGAAACAATTTTCAATGGTTTCAATTGAGAAGATTGCATGAAAGATAATAAATTGTGAACAATAGAAAAAGGGAAAATGAAAACAGAAGTACACTTACTACAATATTAATATGAGTGTTGCGTGAATTTGGGATAACAAAATTCAATGTCGAAGTGATTCAAAAATAAAAACAATATAGAGCTTATACTATAACAGAAAGAGAAATATATTTTTTAAAAGGATCGAAAGTAAGTCTAGTTCAGACTAAGTAATACAAGCTACAAACTTTTTGAACTATTAAAACTTTGGACTGGGATAGAGCGTGTAATGCGTGGTGAGAGGAAGTAATACAAGACCATAAGCCTTGTAAATAAACAATACCAATATCCAGCATATAAACAAATACAATAAACTTATATACTAATTAGATGTATAAGGCAAACCAAGTACAGTCAAATTGTGTATGTAAGACAGTAATAAAATAAAAATATATTTGTTGAATATAACAATATGAAAACATGAAAAGAAATGTGTGTTAAAAAGGACAAGCAGGAAGAAGAAAAAAATCAAAGGGAAAAGAAGGAGATTAAGGGAGAAGATGAAGAAAAAGGTAAATCGAATGATATTTTAATCCAATCAAGAGGAGCAATATTATGAGAAAGGAGAAAAAGAGAAAAAGAAAAAAAAGGAGGACATCAAAGAAGAACACATTCAACCATTACTTCAATGGTGATCTCGATTTGTCTCTTTGGTGCGAACCCTTCCCTGTTTTAAGTTTACTACCAGAAGACCATTTACGAGGTATAGATTCCCAGCTGCCAGGATCATGAGAGTTTAGGAGGAGACCACTAGTCGAATCCAGAGTTGTTGCAGAAGATGTAGACTTATGTTCCATTCCTGAATCGTCTTCTTCAAGATCGTTCAAAAAAGACTCCAAATCATGAGGATCAAAATATTCCTTCGTCTGTCCTTGATACGTTACAAGCATAGTCGCGAGTTCCAAAGTAAGCACGTGTGTGCAAGCAGTCCCACAGTACCTCAGAGATCATGCCGTGTTTTTAATTGAGTAACTCTATTATCCACCAGCATTAGGCACGTGACAGCAGTCCTCTCGGGAGCATGCACTTTAAGTTTCTTTGGGTGTGGTACACTGGAAAAAACAAAATCAGGATTCCTTTATGAAAAGTGCCTGCCGGGCAAAAATAAAGGAGTCCTTAGGTGCCGGTATCACTCCCATCAGCATTTTTCTCGCTAAAGTATGACCAGATGTGGGATTCAGATAAGAAATGGCTACGGCCTCGCCTCCCTCTACGGAACCTTACAAAGAAACCGACATTACTCTTGACGGCAAGCTCTGCCCCCATAATACAATTTTAAAATAATGACTTGATTATTCACATTGCTTTCAGTCCTAGGCTGGGACCTTGTACCACTGTAAATACACATCACTATTTTCCAGTGAGGCAACCAGGTTTCAGTTTTACACGTCACTATTCCCTAGTACACCAACCAGGTTCAATTCTGTGATGGTCTGGTTAAACACACAGAAATCTGCAGTGATCGCATTAACCAACTGAGCTTTCATAACATAAAAGAATGCATTTCCAACTGCTTTCTTTAAATTGCATTTATTTTTCATTTAAGGAGCGTGTGTTATATTTCGTATGCATTTAACTAAAGGTGAAATACAAAATAGTTACAGTATATGTTGTACTTGTTTAGCCTGGCTTCACCCCCATTAAACTCGGGATCATAATTCCCATACTTGTTATGCACTTTAATCAGGGCCACTGGAATTATGCGATTGTGCAACCACAGCATTTTCCGCATGATTATAGATTTCCCGCATTTTCCATATAATACATCTGCTGCATAATCTACAGATTTTAACAAAAAAAATTGTTTCTAGCTCAAAAGGTTAAAAGGTTACTATAAACACAGTGACACTTGTTCCCGCACAATGGGAGGCATTTTGCAAAGATTGACTGGTCACCTCACCTTCTGTTGCTTATTGCTGTGTTCGTGTGTTAACCTAGTAATAATGCGGTGCAACCAATGCCCAGAAAGTGTTAACAAGTGTAAAAATTACAAAATAATGAAGGAATACTATCACAAAATGTGCTGCTTAATGCTGCATAATTTGCTCTTTCTTGCCGCATAAGTTACTGAACCCTGCCGCATAATTTGGCCTTGACTTTAATTTTTTGATAACATACAAAATACATAGCTGCTGTCACTGAAGCCTCAGCTGCATTGCAGGCCAGTACACAGCTACAGAATTGAGTGTGTCCTTGAAGCTGAAGCAGCCAAGGCTAAGACCCACGACGGGGGTGAAGGGGAGGAGGTTGGAGCACTTTTAACCCAATGGGCGTTGAGCGCTTGCCCAAAATCTCGTGCACATTGTGCCATATCTGGGGCACATCAATGTGCTGTAACGGGTTTTGAAAACAATGAAGCTTAAGGGGTAACTATGTTCCAAACAGGCTCAAGGTCAATGGTGACTACCAAAATGAGAAATATTCTTTCAGTATACTGTTCTTAAAAAACATCCCCTGTTGTCATCTGCAAAACACAAAACATTCTTCTGTAGAGATTTCACCCCAGAATCCAGGCACAGGCGAAAGCATTGTGTATCGATGCTCTTTTTTTTTTAGCAAACACCCCCTCTACCCCCAAAAAAAAGTGCAAGCAAAAACGCAGAATAAGGGTATGTTATATAGTGTCGCTTTGGAACTAACACTGTGAGTCACATATAAAAATGTATCGAGGTTCCTAATCACAAACCTACAGACATTCAGCAATTTATTGTATCCGTAAGAAAATGTTCGTTCGTTAATGTTCACCTCCGTTGCCCTATTTAGTGACAGCCGTAAGAGGGCAGTATGTGCACATACTTCGAGGTGTCCCCTTATTTATTTATTTTTAGCATGGCTGCCAAACGCCCTTTAGTTTAAATCAGAGGTTCCGTTCCCATCATCAACTTGCTGGCAGTGTATGTATCAAATGTAAAGAAAAAAACTCGTTTGCCACGTTTTAAAGAAAAAATAAATTGCTATTTACACGTGTTTGGTACAGGCAGCGACAGCACTGCTCTTGCAACCCTTGGCCAAAGTCCACAGGGAAAGCCCCAGGAAATAGAGCAAACACCATACCTGCCAACTCACACAGTCCCACCGTGTGACACATGATATCGGCTCCCTTCACAGAGTCACCCGACGAGGAGCCGATAGGTGGCAGGGAAAGCGAGCTGAAAACCACTGTAAATAGTGGTTTTCATCTGGTGTTCCAAGGCTGTGAACAGCTGACATCCATCAAGAGGTGTGAAAACACCCCAGGACATAAGCACCAGCCTCCACAAGCCTTTTTTGTTATTTTGGATGGGGGGGGAGCCTGGAGGCAGAATGGGGTTCAAAGGTGCTTCTTAGGTACTTCTCGGCACGATGCTCCGCCCCTTCAAGACCCCGCCCCCTGCTCACACGGTGAGATTGTTCTTCAAGTTGGCAGGTATGAAACACACTTCTTTAAGATTGATTTGTACATGTTGCAGTTCTTCTAACCAGTTGCGTGGCTATAATCTACAGCAAAGATTGATAAAATCAAGATTACAGGAGGAAAGGTGAACAAACTTCACAGCTGGAGGACAAGAGAAGAATATGTTGTGGAAAAAAAGAGGGAAGGAAGAAAATGGGCAGCTCTAAATTTAAACCATAATAAAAATATTGTTAGTACATGAATGAATGTATACCTAGTAACAATCCTCAATTCGTTTTGTAAGGAAGACTTGCACCTTCTTGTAACAAAAGTAGAATGGCAAATTGGAAACCGTTTAACTAATTACTCTGAACATAACGCAGCTTCCATATTTATTTTCGATTAAATGAACATTGTTTTTCTTTTATTTTAAAACACTCATTCATCCGCATAAACCACCCCATGTATGTGATCACGGCTATCAGGGATAGCGGGTGCGTAAACACTTCTCATCAGAAAGTGATGATATAAAGGGCAAACATTTGATGCTTTAGACTGCAATAAAATATATACTGCATTCTAAACACTAATATGTTTATGGTAGAGACAAATGCAGATCCAGTTTCTGTGCACCTAGGAAAGGCACACATAGAGGTGCAAACATGAGCATGTTTTTCTATGGAGAGCAGATACGTTGGTTCATGCAGTAATACCTGACCAAAGTCCTTTCCTCAAAAAGGCGGTCTTCAAAAAGCTGCTAAGAAACCTCAGTGGGTGAATGCACATCCTGCAGACAGCTATACATAATGTGAGGGTCACAGGTTCAAATCTGGCCCTTGCATAATTAACAGATTTTAACCTACTGACCGCTCTAAATTAGGCATTACTGAGGCGATTAAAATCATAATAAGCACTACAGAAAGGTCAATTTTTATTATGTTCAGGAGTAGGAAGGTGTTTTATGGCCATTAGTTGTTTTAAAACAAAATTAAAAAAATTAAAAAAAGGAGAGATTTAGTCATATATCATTCTTTAAGCAACAGAGGGCCATATGTATCAAAATGTCCTTTTGCGATTCTCAAATAGCGATTTTTTGCGAATCGCTATTTGAGAATCGCAAAATGCTATGTATGTAGGATTTGCAATAAATTTTGCAAATCCTTCATATTCCTTAATTGCGAATCGCAAATTGCGATTCGCAATTAAGGAATTCCTCCCCATTAATTCCTATGGGCCTCTCGGCCCATAGGAATGAATGGGAAGACATTCTCAATTTGCGATTAGCAATTAGAGAATCGCAAATTGAGAATGCAATTTCAAGGGTGCCAGGGTGTCAAAAGGACACCCTGTTGCACTCCTGAAATGTGCATGTGTGCACATGTGGCACACATACGTGCCCTAAGGGCATGTATGTGCGCCACATGGCACTTTAAAAATGCAAAATAGTGCATTTTTAAGTGAAATCGCAAGTTACCACCAACTTAAAGTTGGTGGTAATTTCCGATTCCTTAAGCCCAAATCGCACAACTTAGGTGCTTCTTACATTGCATATAAGGAATCGCAATTAGCGATTCCTTAAATGCAATCGCAAAATAGGGAATCGCAAAATTTGCGATTCCTTATTTTGCAAGGGGGTTTCAGTGTGAAACATTGCACACTGCTAATTTGTGATCGCAAACGCCGAAATTCTGCGAATTTCGGCGTTTGCGATCGCAAATTGGCTTCATACATATGGCCCAGAATCCCTTGTCCCACAACTTCTCTGGGGACCTTTCCTTTTTTGGTCAGTGAGAAATGTAAACACACTTTAAAGTTCATTGGTCCAGAGACACAAAATGTCCTCCATTACACTGCCTTCTGATCCTGGCATTGTCAGAAGTTGACAACGCATGTTAGGCAATGTCCTGTTGCGCCATATATTCCAAAGCAATTTTAAAGGTCTTTAAAACATGTAATTTAGAAATGAAGGCTGGTAACTAGGCAAATACTCCAGTAATGTCCGAATTGTTCAGTTCCCAGGGATGTAGGATTGGGTCTGCATTGGGAAGGCAGTGTTCCTCTGTCATGTAGCCTGAAATGGCGGTATCTTTCTGTAAATTGATGGAGGTGAGCACAGAAACTGGTCATTTTACGCTGCAAAGTATGTTCCTTTAAAATGTGAAGATAACGTAATAAGTTCAAAATGAATTGACTTTCCCCAAATATCTACTTTGAGGCGTTAAGGGAAATTTACTGATAATGGTTCCGATCTTATGTCAGAAAGGCTAGCTGTAGGACTGTAAACTGGAATTTGCAGTCTCCCAGGTGTGTTTTTAAGTCAAGCCTGGGCAGCGCATGCGCTGCTCTGCGAGGCATGCTGTAAGGTAGGGACTTGAAGCTCCGCCCACTCTCCGCCCATATTTTTCATTGGCTTGTGTCATTGTCCACTGTAAACTGTGGCTGTTCATTGGTCAATAGGCTTAGTAGTCCCTCCTTAGTACCGGCTTGTCTCATTTTGTAAGCTCCCATGGCGACACCCCCTGCTACGTGTGTTGTTACTCGGTAGGCTTTAATTATAGCCTCCGAGCACTATTTTCTCAAATAGCTTTGTCCTGCCTGCTGTTGCAGGCAGGACACGCTCTCCCGTGACGCTTTTTAAAAAAATGTACAGCACGGGCGCCAAACGCATTTGCAATGCAATAGGTCTCGCATTTGCGAGAGTTTAAGCTATTGGCATTGTAAATGAAAATGCCTTTTATTTATCCGTTTTAAAAACTACACATACATAAAGGCATTGTCATTTACAATGCCAATAGCTCAAACTCTCATAAATGAGAGACCTATTGCATTGCAAATGCTTGTTCTATAACTGGAAGCCCAAGCAGACCTGCATGATATGTCAGTCTTAGCATAGACCCAGCATGGGTGTTGGTACTGCTACTGCCTAGTCTGTATCCACTTTGTGTGCACAAGGGCTGCGTTGTCCATGCTGTCCCTAATCTGTATTTTTAGGGGGAAGTTTGCAATTGCAGCTCTGCCAGGTCATTTTGAGCAGAAGTTTGGAGTTGTTATTGAGCTTTTGAGGATCTGAGTTGGGATCTGAAGTTGTAATTGGCATGCAACAGTGTCTGGTATACCGCACCTGGACCTCTCAATGCAATTCCTTTGTCTCAGACATAACATGGCTGCACTCATGGCATATATATCACAGTAGCAGCCTAATTAAAAGTATGAAAGGCTAATAGATGTTTAAGAAACGTTTTATTCATCTTGCATTTGTTGTTTCAAAATGCACTTACTGCTGTTTTTTTTTTTATTATCTGTCATCGGGTACAAAGGTCCAGCGGACTCACATGCTGTGACGTCAATAGGATCAAAGATCATGCAATGCCACTTCCTGTAGTGTCATCATTGGGCCAAATGTGTGTGATTTCACATCTGCTACCCCTGGCATTTTGGTGAATCGCCACCCATGGTTAACCACCGAAGGTTTTAATACACAGCCCCATATTTTCAGAATGGAAACATTTTCTGTATAACGCAATCATTGTTACTAATTTATTTTATAGAGCTAATAAGCATTGGCAGAGCTAATTGTTCTAGGAGTATGTCCATTGTTGTGCTATTTGGAGGCAGTAACTGAAAGCTGACATAGAGGCAGCACTATACAGGTCAAGGGGCACCCTATGGGAAGCACAGGATTTTAGTTTACATGTTTTAAGTCATGCCTTTAAAGATAAAGGCCACACCTCTTGGAAAGGATTCCTACTTACGCTTCTTACGCCCCGCCCCTTTTAGAGATCCCCACGCCCACTCTTTTAATCACACTTAAAGCCCTGTGTACAATGTAGTTAATTTAGTGCACTCTGCCGACAGAAACACACACGATGTAAATCTGCAGTGAAGTATTCCCAATTTATTGACATATTTAGGAACTGAGACACGGAGAGGAAAGTGAATTCCAGGATCACACATTTTGTCAATTCAGCTATCAGACCAAAGCAAAGCCCATTACAGTATTCTTCCCCCGCTATTGCTGCATGGAATATCATGACATGACATTACCAATCTGTACGTCTTGTTAGTTTTGCTACGAGTGTAAACGATGTTTCCGAGCTGTGCTCGGGAGAACAGAACGCAATGGTGTTGTAGCTCGCCGTCAAGTCTAGGGTTAATAGAATGAGAAAGAAACCTCCCCCAACAGAGATGTTAATCCTTTACTCGCGTAACCCACAGAGCAAGTTTTATTTCTGTAGACACAGCAGAGCCACAGCCCATACTTATCTCCCCACGGGCAAGTCTGCCACAAAGGGATCACAATTCCACTCGGGTGATGTAATGAAAAACAAGATTTGCAGTGCTGAAGGTCGGGCGGATCAGGTTACGATGTTCTCTGAAAGGGCCTTGGCTTGCCAGCGTGGAAACTGACATCCCGGCCGTTGAACGCACCACCAGCACTTACATATCGTTTGCTTTCACTTTTAACACTTCTATTAGCGTTTGCAGAAAGTCGTTTTACCATCAATCTTCATTAAAAAAGACAATATGAAGGCGTGTCACCAGGGCGAAAAGAAAAATCTGGTCTATTGTTTCAGAAAGACCCACGGTGGCACGGTAATAATGCACTGTCACACAATACTCCCAATTAGAAACACGTCATATGATAGACTTTAACCCATCCGGAGACCAGGTTACTGATAGCTCCATTGCACAGAGTCATTTCTCGTTTTTTGCGATGACTTCTTTAAATCATGACTTATTTATTTTATTTGACATTTTTCTATAGCCGGGCTGCACCACCAATAGTGTTCCTGTGCTTTACCTTAGGCAGAATTTATAAACTGTTAAAAAAAAAAAAGGACTAAGGGGGTAGGCAGGGCAATTCACAAACAGCAAAATAATGTCATTATTTTGGACCTGTCTAAAAAGATGATCTTTAATATCGTCTGAGGGACTGGAGGGATGATTAGGTTTTGGGTTGTCAAGGACAATGTACCAGTTCTTGCAGCAGAGTCCTCCTTGTCTCTGTTGTCTATGCCTTCAAGTCTTCTTTATTACCTTTCCAAGTACCATTTGTCTCTGGGTCCTCTTGTCTCTTAGTCATCCCCGAATACCATCTTCTCTCTGCCCCATTTTCCTCCGAGTACCCTTTGTCTTCGAGTTTTCTGGTCTCTCAGACCCAGATGTTTTAAGTCCTCTTTGTCTTAGTCCCCTCAGAGTACCATTTGTCACCTAGCCCTCTCCGAGTACCCTTTGTCCCTGTGCCTCATTTGTCTCTAAGTTGCATCCGAGTACCCTTTGTCTCTAAGTCCTCTCCGAATACTCTTTGACTTTGAGTCCTCTTTGTCTCGGAGTCCCCTATGTCCTTACGTCCTCTTTGTCTTAGATCTCTCTAGGTACCCTTTTACTATGAGTACTATTTGTCATGGAGTTCTCTCTGAGTAACTTTTGTCTCTGTGCCTCATTTGTCTCTAAGTCCTCTCCAAATACACTCAGTCTCTTAGTCTTCTCTGATAACTCTTTGAATTTGAGTCCTCTTTGTCTCTAAGTTCCCTTGTCCTCAAGTCCTCTTTGTCTTGGTCCTCTCTGGGTACCCTTTGTTTCGGAGTCCTCTTTGTATCGGAGTTTCATGTCTGCTTGGCTTTCACATTTAGTTATGTTTGTCCGCTCTTTGAGTATTTTATTACTCTTGCTACATTCCGTTTCTAGACCAATTCTGTGCTTCCTGAGCCATATTTCGGTGCTGTTCGTCATGATTTGTTACCTGTTTCTAAGAGTCCTGCCTTCCCTTTCCTGCCCCCTTTTCTTATGTTCAGTTCTACTTGCTCAGTTGCCTTTGTCATCTGGAATCTGTGTTTAAAAACCCAGGTATATCAGAGGTTAACAGTTAGTTCTGCAGCTTTGTGCCTCACAGAGACTCATTTTAATGCTCTTCCTCTATATAGAATCTGACTTTGAAAATAAATGTTACTTGTTTTTTCTTTAGCTCAGATAATTTTCCATGGAGCATACAAACTATAACTTATGGTTATTAGTCTAATATACTTCTGCTTCTTATTAATGCTGTTGCTCTTTTCATTGGTTCATCTACTGTTAACGTATCTTATTTGTATTTTCTCTCCATTTTGTTTCCTGCAGGCATTATACAGTTAAAGTCCAGTTCATTGTCCCCTCCAGCCTACTCCAGCTTCCAGCTCCTTTTAAGTTATTCCTCTTCCAGGCTACAGGATCTCCCTCGTTTATGCTAAACCCCTTCTCTTGAAACACTGTGTCTCTCAGTGGACAAGCTCACCCTATTAGCTTTTCCATCCCAGTCTCAAGAGAAGTCCTGACACCTAAACTTACTCTTTCAGTTGTCCGCAATGAAGACAGAAAGTTATCTTTCGCTCTTACAGTGTTCCCTGGTTAGTAATGATAAAACAAATTACTCAAAAAGCTGCGACTAGACTATTCAGAAGGCACCATGCACCACTGTTAAACCATTGGGCGCCTGGGAGCCAGTTCAGTTTTTTAAACACTTGAGTAATATCCTCCATGCACTTTAGTGTTCGTTACAAGGGTGCTGCCGTATTTTGCATTTTTTGCAACCCAAGAATTATGGTTTTATTGAGAGCAGACAGACTACCACTCATGGCTTGAAGGGGTATCCACACCGACCAACATATATTGTAATAGTTGAATACAGAATTGAAACCATATTTGCTTTAAAGGTATAAATCTCGGGCAGTATTGTGCTAAATATTTAGATCTCTGTTTCCGCAGTTTTAATGTGCCTACCGAAAGAGATATATTATCCTTAGTGTTTTATCGCCTACAAATTAAAGATTAAGTCATCTTATTTGCCATTTTTAAAAATGTTTATAGAGATATTTTGGGTTATGGTTACAGTACAGCTACACCTTTTTATATTGATATAATTATTTGTTTTATTGAATTATATATTTTTGTCTCCGAAATGGGACTAAATCAATAAACTTTGCCTTGACGTCCAATCTTTCCAGTTGGTACTTGGGAATCCCAAGGTAGAGCTCACCGACATCATCCAATTAGGAACTAACTAGGGTCCTGCACATATGACTAAAGGCCTAATTACGAGTTTGGCGATCCATAGGACCGCCAAACCCGCGATGGCGTGGCGGCTCCTGCCGCACCGGCGGTCCGACCGCCGCATTCCAACTTCGGCAGTCCGACTGCCATGGGACCGCCGGGACCGCCAGGGATCTGCGATCCCTCGGCAGTGGCATGGTGGTGTAGGGCAGCAATATGCTGGCGGTGCCGCTGCGGCACTGCCAAGCATATTACGACTTTTCTGACCTCTACACTTTTCATGGCGATGATCCCGCCATGAAAAGTGTGGCGGTCAGGAAAGTAAGGGGGCCCTACATGGCTCCCTGGTGCTCCTGTGCATGGGGTACATGCAGGGGGGCACATGGTGTACCCCCCTGTATGCATGTAAACCAGTTCCTGCATGGCATGGACTGCACAGTCCATGGCGTGCAAGAACTTGCTTTGGCACTCCTCGGCGCTGCAGTTCTAAGGCTCACTTATGAGCCTTAGAACTGCACTGCAGCGGGACCGCCAAAGCACTGTCCGCCAGACCACGAGGAATCTCGTAACCAGGCGAGTGGGTGGCGGTCGACTTTGGCAGTGTGGGAGCGGGCGCTAGCGTGACGGCCCACTCTCACACCACAAAAGTCGTAATCAGGCCCTAACTCTATGTTGGCTAGGAAGCCGAGATAGCTCTCTAATCATGGAACAACATACCAGTATCCATCAGGAACGCCCAAACGCTGCTCCAATGTAGGAAAGAGTTGAAGGCGCCTCTTTAAAGAACACTATATCACAAGGCACTAACCGTGCCTCATTCAGCTTCCTTTCCTATTATGCGCTGATATTAATCTTACCTTTGACCATGTACAGCACTTTGCTGCCTTTATTTAGGTTTCCACTAAAGAAATACAATATACATATTAGATGGCAGCAGAGACCAGGCAGCTGCTATGCTAAACGAAAGACTCACAGACCACTCTCCCACCAATGCTACATGCGCTACTAGCAACAGTTGTAACACTGGTGGAGCAGGGAGCTGCGAGCCTTTAGCTTCTCCTATGTGCTCCCTTCAAAGGACTCACTGTCTCCCAAGTCTCTCCCTGTACCACAGCTTTTCCCAACAGCATTCCCTGCTGCTCTTGGAGTCCCTGCAGGCGTTCCTGTTGGGATTCAGTTAGGGCTTGTTCTATTCTCCCGACCCTTTTGGAGGGCATGCCTGTGGGGCTTGCTGTCTTGGCAGGGTTTGTTTGGTTTGAGGTGGTGGCATGATGAGCTTCAGCTCAGTACGGAACCAGCACTAGGAAACCCTTGACATTTAGAGATGCTGATAAGGAGGAATTTGATCACCTGCAGAGAACCAGACTAGGGAAACCAGCGAGGTTTACATTAATGAGACTCATTTAATGGTCACTCACCTGTGGACATAACAAAAATAGTCTGAGAAAAATACTAACCAAATTTTGTATCTGTAAAAATGAAAACACATTTGTGATTTCAGGAAAAGTTGGGAATTTATTTTCTACCATTCTGGGATGTGTTGAAAGTTTGCTATGTCCGTAAATTTTCATTGCAATCCGTGTAAGAGAACAAGGCAGAATGTGACAATAAATAGTATATTTTTTGTGTGTCATCACTCGGGGGTCAGTACATACCAGCTCGTCATTGCTATTAACTATACCCATTTTGGCTACAAAACATGATAAATTCATAATTGTGTATGAATGAAACCCACTCTGGGACCAGGGGTGAGTTGTCATAGGAATACATCCTTGTTCTCATTTGCTCAATGGGGCCTGTTTTGAAACAGACATACAGCTGCAAATAAAGCAAACGATAAAGACATAGTGATAGCATGATTTGCTGAAGATCAAACATTTTGGTCAAGTAGGAGAGACTAAATTTAAATGCAGGGCTGTTTCTATGCCCATGAAGTTTCCAAGTGCGAAGTGTCTTGTGAAATAACAATGGTAAGTTTGCCACCCTGGGTCAGGGTCCTCCTGCTTAAGAGGGGAAGCTAGAAGGTATCAACATATGTATATGGCAAGCTCAAAATATCTTCCCACACTTTTGTCCTGCTCTCCCACTCTGCCGCTCCCCAGGCCCAAAAACAAAACAGATTCTGAACAGGGGACAATCAATATTGCTGCTGCGCTCCTCTGCCTCATAAAAACAACGATGTTTTCGCACTGTTTGTGAACAACCTAAGTACCTCAAAAAAATAAAAAAAAGAGAAAAGTTCTAAGCAAATCACCTTATGCTGGCGATGGCTCTACTACAATATATATGTTATCTGTGAATGTATTTTATAACCACTGGAAAAACGAGGGTTCCAGCAAATGTTCATGGTGCTGAAAGGTGTCAATACTGAGAACCATTTTTAGAATGTGAAAACACTGTAAAACAGCCACTGTAATTCACAAAAAATAAACACTGAAAACAGGACACCCTCAGTATAGGTAATCTAGCACCATCAGCAGTACTATCTCTGTGCTCGTCACCGCCCTCTCCAGGCGTTTTCTCATATGGAGCAATTTAGAGATGGGGGTGGTAGAACCACTTCTAAAGTTCCATAGGACCCAACTCGAAAAAGCTGATAATAACAGATAGCACAGCTGGAACCATAATTTGACCAGCTGCCTTCAAGGCTCATCCTGGTCAAAAACACATCTAAAATAAGGTGCATAACTCAGCTACTGATTCATATTTGTGCATCACTGGATCAATTGCTGTGCAATCTAGGCTACTTTCTTCTGTCTCAAGAGGAGACAAAACATTTGTTAAACCACCCACCATTTGCTCAATATTATCTCAAAAGACAATGGGGCATATTATCAAGAAACGGCGTTAAAATTATTGCTGCTTTAGCGGCAGAAAACTGCCGCTAAAGCGGCGATAATGGGCTTGATAATATGCCCTTGAGAATTCCAATAGAAGCCCATGTTCTGGTGTCAACATGGGCTTCTATTGGAATTCTCAAGGGCATATTATCAAGCCCATTATCGCTGCTTTAGCGGCAGTTTTCTGCCGCTAAAGCAGCAATAATTTTAACGCCGTTCTTGATGATATGCCCCAATATCTTGTGATCGTATTAGTGAGCATCAACCTCCCTCCCTGAATGTTGTTGTACAAGAATATTGAGAACAGAATATCAAAAGATATATTGAAAGATAAGTGCATATAGAGTAGTATACATTACCTAGTCCACATCTACATACTTTCATGATATATGTACCACGTAGGTACCAATATATGGAGTTAGGTATAAAAAATCTAGACTGACTTACATGTCGATATTTTATTTTCAATATTGCGTCCCATCGATATTCTGGGGTTGATATATTCAGGCTGAACATCATATTTTGTTGTTGAAAAAAAGAGGCCAGGAAATGACATTACTGCATTGAAAAAGCAGTACTGCATTATTTCGACAGAGTATTATTTCTCTTTCCTGTCTTGTGCATTCTAAAGCTCCACAGTGGCTCCCGAGGTCTAATATATTCGTGTAACACAAGGACCCAGGGGTCTGAAGGACCAACTGCACCCCAATTATAGCTGTCTTTTACTATCAAACCGGGAGACAGTGGCCCATTTTGCTTCTTTACATTAGGACCAAGGGCACCTTTGATACGGGAAACATCCATTACAATGCGGTTATAATAACCACGCGTGACCGTTACCACAAAGCCATTAGTACGCATGTCTTTACTATAAATATGCCTTTATCACACATGCCTTTACAACAAATTTTGTTCTAAAGAAATAAATGATAAAGGCATATGCATGGTAAAGGTTTAGGAATATGCATGGTAAAGGTAAGTACAGATAACAGCAAAAACAAGCCCAATTTATGCTGTGTTCAACATACATACGCATCAGGCAGTAGCATCAATGAAGGCACATTTCCTTTTCTCAAATAAATAATTCAGTTGAAACACAGTAAGATCTCTTTTATAAGATGCCTGCCGTAAGTCCCGTCACTCACGTGTCTGCGTTCACTCTTGCCGCCTGCACTGACTGCAAAGTGCAGGGAAAGCAGCCATGAGTCTAGCAATGTCTGAGGGTGACCCCGGAGCACAGGGCAAAGGCTCTTTGCCTGCTGCTGCTGCTTGCGTCTATCTCGCAAGATTTACCTGGGCCCCTGCTACTCCTTATTTAGGTGGGGGAATCCTTCGCCTTAGGGACGTAGACTATACAGGACGTGATGGCTCCTAATTTGGAACCTGATCTTGACGGTTGCTGCTGCAATGGGGGACGGTGCAGAGGAGCCCCCGGGACGAAGTTCGGTGCCAAGCTCCACATGCATTACTGAACGGCATCTGCGTCCACTCCTCACCCAACCAGTGCAGCAGCAGTGCCTCAGGTGGAGCTCCGGGGGCGCGTGGGACTCTCAATGCAGAGCCATGATTCCCCGGCCAACAACTACAGGCTCCGTAGGAGGCTAGTCTCTGCCATTAAAACTGACCACATGAAAATCTTTCTGTCTCCCTGCGGTCTGCATCCCCAGATTCACTCCCAGCAGCCACCGCCTTTATTCTGCTGCATCCTGTGCTTTCCCTTCTTCACTCTGCAGCCACCCCAGTGCACCTCAACTGCTCGCATGCCTACCATCTTTCTAACTCGGAGATTACCACGCATGCCACATTTTGACCATGTATATGCCTTTACCAACCATGCCCTTACAACGAAATTTTCGTGGTAAAGGCATGCGTCGCACAGGCATATGCATTGTAAACATCTTTGTTGTAAATGCATGTGTGCTAATGACGCATGTGTTGTAGTTACAGCATTGTAAAGGCATGCGTGGTAATTGCATGCATGGTTTCGTCATACAACCCTTTGATACAGAAGTGAACATATCTCGTTTAGGGAGGTGCTAAGCAGTGTAACGAACCATGAATACAGGCAAATACCTTCAGCTGGGCTGTACGAAATACTATCCACTACCAGAGCTTTTCATGGCCGTGCGAAGGGCCAATGCAAAAGAGTATGGAGGAGGAAGAAGAGGAGGATAATTCTCAGCTAAATCACACAGTTGCAACAAACTCAGGAGGCACAGTACTGAACACCGAGGTCATCTCACAATTCAACTCTGTATTGAGCCTACACCCTTAGGCACACACCCAAGAGTGCAATGAATTACCTACAACTGTCAAAACTCTTTCCTTCCTACACCTGCCGGCTTTTTACTATCAAGAGTAGGCATGATGTAGCATTCAACTAAAACACTCTACGCCAGTACTTAAATATTCTAAATATGGACAGTGGAGGAATGGGAAACTGATCTAGATTGGTGCTGGCAGGCGGAACTAACATACAAGAGTAGAGGGTGCCCTAAGAGCGGGGAGAAAATTTGGGGGGCTTGGCAGACATACCGAGGTTTGTAGAATGGACACTGTGATGTAGCATGTTTTACTGTTACTTAAGATTGCAGCAAGTCATATAATGCACAGGACTAAGATCTAAAAATGGGAATGATGACACTATGATTGCTGATTGCTCTTTGTATATACAAATTATTGTTTATGTACCAATAAAAAGATTTATTAAAAAAAAAATATTCTAAATATGATGACATTGAAAGCTGGTAAGCTGGCCATATGGGCACCCACTCAAACACATGCAGGCCACAGACTCATGCATGCCCTGGCAGGGTCAACTCATTATACTGACCACTGAAATCAATATAATGTGTATTATTGAGTCAGATAACGATTACACCTCACTATATTTTAATTTGATTAAATAAAACTAAAATGGAAGTGATTCTTTATTGGGTCAGAACAAAAAAGACATCTTTAATAAAGGCTGGAGCACCTAATAGTTTTCGGGGAACCCATTATAAATTGCGAGAAAGGCCAATAATGTCCAGGTTTAAATTCTAATAAAAATCTTGCCATGACGCAGATTAAGCCTGCAGTAAAAACATACGTTTTTCTCATCCAGAGATTAAGAAGAATTTGATCTTGTATCCTTGAAGACAAGAAGCTAGTTGAATTAGGGCAATATTCTTTTGTTGAGATTTCCCGAAAAATGAGTTTGGGAATCTCCTAGTGGTACAAAATGCTTCTGTTTGCCTGACTCTAATCGGCTTTCGGAAGCAAAAAGAAGAAAATGTATTCAATTGCTCCGGGCCCCAGAGAGGATCATTTTCTAGGAGATATTATGTTTTTTGTCTGAGAATCCTTGTTTACAAAAGGCCAGCAAAAATATCTTTCCTCAAAGTACTATGTTCTGGTATTCGTGTTCTTCATAAGTACTTCAGCACCTGCAGGCTATTCCCTATGCAAAGACACTATACAGTGCTGGCAAATGGCTTGTTGAGATAAACACTTGTCACGGACATTTGAGGTTTCTGCAGGTCTCGACTTAAATTCCTGCATGGCCGGCTCAGACTGTCATCATTCCAAGAAAGGTAGGATGAGTATCATCAAATTAAGCAATAGTAACACCTGTCACAGCTCTTCGAATCAGCATAAACGCAAGACGAAGAACAATTTAAAAGCACTTTATTAGTGGTGTTGTAACTACGCACTATTCAATCACTATATAAATATTCATAATTAGCATTTACTATATTATGAGTAAGCACACACCCACAGGAATACAATAGGTCAAGCAGGAATAGTGGACGTCATAACTTTCCCAAGTTATCCAGGGGCTGTGTGGGGGGGGTGCGTGCATACAGTAGTCACCAGCTTCTGGCACAAAAGGCCTGCAGGTAAAGATGCGTGTTGTCGGAACATGAGAGTGTGTTATACCCACTGTATAGTAATTAATGCGACTAAATACAGAGGGAGTGCCCATGACTCGCTCACCTGCCGTCTTGCCGCTGGATCGGAGTCTGCTTGGTGTGATTTGGAATTGACAAGCGCTGCAAAGGTGCTATTCTAGTTTCTGTTGTTTGTGAGATTTACAAAGGCAGGGCCCTGTAGTACCTGATACAGGTGCAGCGAGAGATGGTGTGAGTGGGTCAGCAACACGAGAGATGACTGTGCTTAGTTGTGGGTGCATTAGCGAGTGCCACACCTGAGAACGCATTCGTTTTGCAGAGTACTAGTAGAGCTACTGCAGTTATCTTTCTAGTTTCAAATGGCATGCCTGCTGCTGTTATTGTTGAGTCTTCTAAAGACAGAGACATTAATATTAGTCTGTTAGGTTACTGACATATAATGTGGATAAAATTAGATACTTGATCAAAGAAGCAGCGAAGTGTGCAAACAAGGCATATGATACACTCGAGGAATTGGCTGATGAATGTGAGGTTGACATCAGTAAAATCAAAAATGTGAGAAGAAATTACAAAATGGATTTGACTAATGTTGAAATAAAACAATTAGGATTAATGTCCCTAAGAGTTTACATTAAGGATCTGGCTGAAAAGATAAAGGACTGGAGGGATTTGAAGAAATACAGATAATGGTGGAAGAAGGGTACTAATAAAAAGAAAGCTTCAGAGTGAGGAAAGAAAGCGAAAGGATCAATCAGTGAATCAGACAAATGGACAGTTTCAGAATTTCCCCAAGGAGAAGCACACTGAGGGAACTATGTGCCTGTGTCTTGGTCGAGAGGTGATCTTTATGCTTTTATGACAAATTTTCTAAAATTAAGAGATGAACCAGAGAAGTGGAACAAAGATATTCATAGGTTGACAACAATTTCAAAAGCGCTTTGGAATGACAAACACACTGTTTGAGATTGTTGTTCCTAGTGACCTGTGGTCTGAGAGTAAGGTGGCGGTTGCTTAGCCAACTGAAGAGCCAGTTAGGGTTACGCCTAACAAGGTTCCTTCTGAGGTGGTTGCTGACAAATACAAGGAAGGGATAGAACATATGAAAAAGAAGTTGCCACAGAAAGAAATTAATTGATCAAAGATTTTGAGGTCTTCACATGAAGTGAGTCAGTGCATGCCTATTATGAAAGGCTCACCCAGATTTGTATGACACATAGCAGAGTCAAAGATCCCGAGAAAGATGGTGCAAGTGGTTTTGTGTCTGCTTTCATTATGGGTTTGCGTACTGAGCTCAGATCATATATTTAACAGAGTGTGATGTTTTGACAGACAAAGGGTATAGACAAAACCCTGAAGTATGGCAAGTAAAGTAGTTAGTGGTTTACTGCAAAAGAGAAAAAGATTAAGGAGAAAGTGATAGTTGCACAAACTAGTTTCAGAGTGCAATGGTAGGAAAACCAGACGGTGGGTCCTGAATTGGGTTTTGTGTCATCTGACAATGCTGGAATGAATGTGTTGCCTGCAATGCAAGGTGTGAAGATGGGAAATGCAATGGTGTAGATGCAAGGACGTGGAAGAGGGGTTGTGAATATTATTGAAATTATTGCAAATCTAGAGATGCTTAAGAAAAGCATCGCTTGTCATTTCTGTGATAAAATTGGGCACTGGAAACAGGAATGTTGCCAAAGTCCAGATCGAATCCAGAATGATTTTGTTCCCCAGATGCAGCAAAATGTAAATCAGGTGCAGGTACAATGAATAGTCCCAGCACAACCAGCTCCTGTGCAGGATATGCTAAATCTCGGAAAAGTTCGCATGAATATGCCCATGTCTCCAGTGTAGCATCAAAATGGGGGGGAAAAAGTCATATAATCCAGGGTACCAACTGAATCCATTGATTCTGAATAATGATTTTTCTCAGTGACTGACGGGGGAGGAGGACTGCTTACTAGAGGTAGACCAGAGTGGCCCATACATTGACTGTGAAGTAAATGACCCCCTATTTCTTTTTTGATAGATATGGGCGGTACCCACTCTACAATTTGGTCTGTGGAGGTGCCAAACCTACCCCTATCGGGAAAAGAAGTCCAAGTTGTAAGCATTAGTAATGAACTAGCTATTAACTGGGTTACAGCAGGGGGGATTGGCTTGGACGCATAAAATGGAGGATGTGTGAGCGAGAAGCTCCGCTACGGCCAACATTAATCCTGAAAGATTAGCCTGTTGGTGTGGCTCTGGTGGCCCAAAATATATTATTTGCAGGAGCGGGAGGACGGAGTGGTGACTGAGTGGCGGTGGAGTGGTGACTGAGTGGCGGTGGAATGGATGAGTGGAAGGCGGAGCTTTGGACGGCGGTGAGGCCGAGAGAGAGCAGATCTGCGACTGCCGAGCCGATCCCTGCCCGACGGGCCGTGCCTACTGAGGCTTGATACGACCTGAGCATACCCCGCCTGGTGAAATTTGAGGGAGATCTGACGAGCAGATCTGCGACCGACCCAGGCTTGTGAGTGGAGGAGCTGAGGAGACCAGAGGCCCCAGAGACGTCCGGTAGGCGGCAGCGCCTACATTTGAACACGGTCAAGTCAAGGGCCTGGGGAGAAGACTAGGGGGAGTGGACAAGAGCGAGCCGCAACAAGAGATGAAGGGGGGGGGGGTGCAGGGACAAGCCCGGAGCGCTGGAGAGGAGCTGTATGTGAAGCGGTGGTGCCTGAGCTCCTCCTCCATTATCTGCCTCCTCTGCCCTGAAGTTTGAGAGATGGGCGCCACCACAGGACCTGACACGCGATACTTGTGGCTGAGACTACCAGCCTGCACAGAGAGACAGCCAGGGCTGGAATCAGGGGGCTGCTGGCGGTGCAGGAACCAGAGCACTCTTGCGGCGGATACCCGAGAACAGGCCAACAGACAACAAGGGAAGCGAACGCTCACGAGCCGGAGGAGAGTGGTGGAGAGCCGCAGATAGCCCAGGCCATTGGAGCTGAGATGTGAGAGAGAGGGTTGCATCCTGGCCCCCTCTCTCCCCTTCAGCCGTCTCCTTCTCTTTTGGTGAAGCTACTGGGAGCCATTGAGCGGGGACAGCACGGATTGGATAGGGGATCGGGGCCCTCTGGAAATGAAGCAAGGACTCTAAAGGGTAGCCAGCCCCAAAAACAAGGTAGCAGCTGACACTGAAGCTTGGGGGCAACAATAACAGATAAGAGGAACCCTAAACCGGACCCAAGAGAGGTTCAGACTATTCCTGGAGCCCTTGGCTAGCCTAAGGGAGGGTGCTGGAAGATAACAGGACACCAAGACCATCCTGAGTGGCCGGAACCTGGAACTATAACAACCAGGTGCGGGATTGCAGTGAGCTGCGCCAGGTCACGGCGAGGGGGTGCCACGCGTCTACTCTGAGTAACCTGGCACAGTGCAGAACACCACTATGTGCAAGATACGACTGAAACAGGGAGGTATGCCCCCAGATGGGGGAGAAACCGCCCACAAACCTAGTGAAACGGAAGCGGGAGATTCAGGGCCAGCAGAACAATCACTGCATGTACACCTCAACAAAATATTAGCTGCCATAGCAGATACGAAGGCGACACACCAAAAGGACATTGGCACAGTGTCTGTGGGCCTGGGCCTACTGCAGGCAGACCATCTTAAACTGGTGGACAGAATAAAAAATGTTGAGCAAACAATGGAGACCCTGCAGCCGGCACTAGCTGATACTTCCCGTAAAATAGATGAGCTAACCACCAGAGTGCTGACCCTGGAGAGAAGAGCCGAAGATGCAGAGAATAGCAAAGTGTCCATTTTCCCAGACTTTACGGCGAAAGTACAGGCCCAAAGAGCCTCTTTCCTGAAAGCTAAAAAAGCTCTTCGTGAAGAAGGTATTACATACTCCCTGCTGTTTCCAGCCAAACTACGGGTAACATTGAATGGGGCGACACACTTCTACGACTCACCAGAGGAACTATGGACCTGGCTCGAGACCTACCGGATGGGTACAGCCACACCGCAACCAGGAAAAGATAAGCTCGGCACAAGCAAACCGCAACGGAAAACGAATGAGGCGCTCCACGAGGAAGACACAGCTGCGGAAACCTTCCTCCTCGCAGACGGCAAAGGAAAGACTTGCAGCATTGCAAGCGGTTGCAGAGGTAATTTCCCCGTAACAGAGAAAGAGAGCTCTAGGAAATCCTCGGTCCACAACACGGAGGACTCGGACACTGGAGACTCGATCCAGAGCAACATAGTGCTTTCGGAGGTGACCCCAAAGACAGCAAATGGCATAATCTAGCAAACAACTGAAAGGGACAAAATCCACTGGAGGGTAAGAAAAGAAATGTGAAATGATCCCTCCAGGCTTACTTTGAGACATGTGCAGGTACGAAAAAAATCTGATAGTGGAGGAACAGTGACGAAACGCAGATATGGAAAATTGACTTGCCCGAACCAAGAGAGGGCCATGTGCCAGGGACTAATCACCACAGGAGGGACTATTGTCCCCGACATTGGTCTAGAGGGCCGAGAGGGGAGATGCTAATAGCAGTTAATTCCTTGCACCCCCGCTCAGATAGCCCCAGTTAGAAGAATAGAGGGGGCCTTCTGCTATCGATGTTTTTGTTTCTTACAGGTTTGGGCGGCAAGCCGTTGCGAAGCTGCCCTGGGGAGAGAAAGTTATCTGTTGGGAAAGTTTGGTGGTCTCAGAGTGCCCATACTGCTCTGAAATGGGATGGTTGGGCGGCCGGGGGGGGGGGAAATAGTGGATGAGACACTTCTAGATTATAACAATGCCTGATTTGCCAAAAATATTTCATGAAGTGAAAATGTTATCCTGGAATATGAGAGGGATGGGGTCGGCCTATAAACGTCACAAACGTCTGCGCTCCTCTCACGTAGAGGAGCGCAGATAGTGTCGTGTAGTTCCTATATAACCTATACAGGATCTGCGCATTTGGATAAACTGTGGGACTGGTGGCAGACTGATTCCGTGCACCCCCACCGGACACGTTAGCCTATCTGCATCTGCTAGCTCACAGTGCCACTATAATCTCCCTTTACCAAGGAGAGAATAGATTCTGGCAACCTCAGAACATGACAACCATGATCCCTCAGAATCGTGGAAACAATATACTACCTTTCGCTCAGTCACTCGTGCTCACTTAGTTTGTCTCAGATAGATACACAGAATAAACAGGCTGGGCGTTTTCAATGAGAATTTATTGAACAGTTGTTATTCTAGTGTAGAATAGATGAGCTGCAACAACCATTAGACAGTAGCAGAGATATATGATTAGAAGTACTACGAAAGTAAAGGGATGGTATAGTTCTACCATCTTGCAGAAATCATGAATATATACATGTACATAAAACACGTGATAAAAAGTGGGTACTTCTACAATGCCTCCCTAACTAGATGTACCTAAATGTACCTAGCATCTGTGTAGGTGTTAGGCCAAGAATCCCTCTAGGATCTAGTCAACCCCATTACCTGAGAATGAGAGAATATGGGACCCCGTTCTGGTCTCGAGTTGGACACCCCGCGAGGGATGTTAGACCACTGCGAGCTGGAGTGTCTGCATACAGGAACCCCAGCGTCTCTGGTCAGTGTGTCAGCCGGGAAGTCTCGGTCTCCTCTGTCCTTCTAAGCAAGATGTGATGTATATATACACCCATAGGTCTCCCCAGGGGTCCTACCTTGCTGTGTTACTGTGTCGGCCTAAAGGATGACGTCGGGCCTGAACTTTATACAGAGATATTATACAGGAGATGTTAGTCCTGCTGTGCTTCCAAGAAGCCTCATGCATAATGTATGAGATTCGAACTAGGGGGAATCCCGCGTTCTGAATGCAGTGTCATATCTAGGTAAAAGGTCAGTCCCTAAGAACCGTTATGTATGTAATGTAGGGAAGAATATAGGTGAAAGGTTGCAATGTTACCTGTGCCTATATAGGGTACCTATATGGAATATAACACCCACTCCTCTTCCGACTGGACGACATATGTAACTTATTACCGTACTGCTAGCCTAACTAGATATTGGTACGCACAAAGTTTAAAAACATCTGTTTTGCTAAAAATGTTTAAAACTTCTAAAAAATTCTAAAAAACTTAAAACTGTCTAAAAAACTTTTTTTGCAAGCCATAGATCTAAAGTGTCCTTAGTTGTAGTCCGAAGCACTATAAGCATTAGAAAGCCATGTATGCCCCTTCTCTTCCGAGCGGGCCGAGTCTCACTCTTCTTCTTATGTGGGGTAGGGCGCCTTTAAACCAGTAGAAGTGTTCCTGGTATGTGAGCGGAACCTCAATGTCCTCAAATGGACAATATTCCGCTGGTGCATCTCCTTCTGTGTAGGAGTGAAATGTTTTTGTTCTTGCATTTGCTGCTGGGAATGTAACCCACGAATAAAATACCTCTGTTCTATATGATGTGTGTGCCTCAATCACGAAAGCTACTATGCCACCCCTGGCTGTTACACCATGCACGAGTAGTTTCAGGGTGACTGTATTTCTAAGATTTTCTGCAATCGGAATTGCATCTGCATTTTCTTCTTCATCCGAGAGGTGCAAACTATGCACAACTCCTCCCGCGTTTTCTACGTCTTCAGTCATTTTTTTAGAGGAAGAAGATTTGCAAGGAAACTAAGATAAGGTGTTTTTGCACAATTTTAGGAACACTGTGTCCTTCAACCTTGATTAACCAACAGCCAATAAATAGGATGTTTTAGCCTACTCAGCTGTGGCGGAGTTTGTGCCCACCCACTCCAGACGTCTCTGGTGTTTTTGTGAGTAGGGGTCTCTGAGAATAGCACGACTGAACTACTCCGATTCTACTGTTAAATAAGTACCCAACCCACGTTGGCGGCGCCATGTCGTGTAGTTCCTATATAACCTATACAGGATCTGCGCGTTTGGATAACAAACTGTGGGACTGGTGGCAGACTGATTCCGTGCACCCCCACCGGATACGTTAGCCTGTCTGTATCAGCTAGCTCACAGTGCCACTATAATCTCCTCTTACCAAGGAGAGAATAGATTCTGACAACCTCAGAACATGACAACCCTGATCCCTCAGAATTGTGGAAACAATATACTACCTTTCGCCTAGTCACTCGTGCTCACTTAGCTTGTCTCAGATAGATACACAGAATAAACAGGCTGGGTGTTTTCAATAAGAATTTATTGAACAGTTGTTATTCTAGTGTAGAATAGATGAGCTGCAACAACCATTAGACAGTAGCTGAGATATATGATTAGAAGTACTACGAAAGTAAAGGGATGGTAAAGTTCTACCATCTTGCAGAAATCATGAATATATACAAGTACATAAAACATATGATAAAAAGTGCGTACTTCTACAATGCCTCCCTAACTAGATGTACCTAAATGTACCTAGCATCTGTGTAGGTGTTATGCCAGGAACCCCTCTAGGATCTAGTCAACCCCATTACCTGAGAATGAGAGAATATGGGACCCCGTCCTAGTCTCGAGTTGGACACCCCGCAAGGGATGTTAGACCACTGCGAGCTGGAGTATCTGCATGCAGGAACCTCAGCGTCTCTGGTCAGTGTGTCAGCCGGGAAGTCTCGGTCTCCTCTGTCCTTCTAAGCAAGATGTGATGTATATATACCCATAGGTCTCCCCAGGGGTCCTACCTTGCTGTGTTACTGTGTCGGCCTAAAGGAGGACGTCGGGCCTGAACTTTATACAGAGATATTATACAGGAGATGTTAGTCCTGCTGTGCTTCCAAGAAGCCTCATGCATAATGTATGAGATTCGAACTAGGGGGAAACCCGCGTTCTGAATGCAGTGTCGTATCTAGGTAAAAGGTCAGTCCCTAAGAACCGTTATGTATGTAATGTAGGGAAGAATATAGGTGAAAGGTTGCAATGTTACCTGCGCCTATATAGGGTACCTATATGGAATATAACAATAGCAATGCTACAGGAGACGCACCTCACTCTTGAAGAGGACATAGGACTATGACATAAGTGGCGGGGTCAACTATATGCGACCAAATATTCAGCGTTCTCGAGGGGGGCACTAGTGTGGGTGAGAGTGGGCATTCCCTTTGAAGTTGAGAGCTCCATCATAGAACCAGAGGGTCTATATGTTTTGGTGCAAAGGAGACTAATTTGGCAGGGTGGTTACACTTGGAAGCATTTATGTCCCGAACCAAACCCAGCTTCACTGCTTGCATAGACTGCCCACAGTTATTGCTCAGCTAGAAACAAGCATTTTACTCGGGGGAGACTTTAACTGTATGGCGGATACTGATTTAGATAGGTCGATCCCCCGCTTAATGGCACACTAGTGGCAAAAGTGAAAGGGATTCAGAGACTGGTTGGAAAAATGGGATATGGTAGATTTTTGGAGAATGCACCATGGGAACACACAAGACTATTCATATTACTCCCACCTGTATAGCCTACACACCAGGCTTGACATGTACATCTGTTCGACCCGGCTGGGTCCCAGTGCCATGCACTCGGAATATCTAGAGCGTACATTATCAGATCATAACCCATTACTAATCCATGTACGCCCACTACTTGAGCCCACACTGACCCCTAGTTTGCAACTCGACCCTACTGCCCTGGAGGATGTACTTTTTCGCACCTCGTTACAGGCAAGGGTCACGGAATACTTTCAGATTAACCAGAGTACTGCCAGTTCCAGGGCGATAGAATGGGAGGCCTTTAAAACTGTAGTGAGAGGGCACTGCAGGAGTCAAACAGTAGGAATGAGGAAGGACAAAATAAAGGAACTAACCAGCTTAGAGACTAAATTATATGAAAGGAGGATCTCAACTGACGGCAGAGGTTGACACCCAGGACGAACAGAATATGTTAAGACATTGGAGAAACGGAACTGCTCGAAACGCTGAGACTGATAGATTATAGGTCCTACACGCCAATACACCATTCGGAGGCCGATAAGTCAGGTACCCTCTTAGCTAAACTGATTAGAAATGACCCTCCCACTACTGTTATTAGCCGCATTGCACTACCTGGGGGAGAGACTGCAACCACACAGTGTGAAATTAGTGATGCCTTCAGTGACTACTATGAAGGGCTGTACAGGATATCACACTTTTTGGGGGAGTCTACCATTGACGACTTTCTCGCGGACCTACCGTATCCACAACCCCCCCCCCCCCCCGACAGGCATGCAGAAGGATTTGGAGGGACCTATTACCAGGGCAGAGATAAAAGCAGCCATAGGTGGACTCGCACGCAACAAAACACCGGGCCCGGATGGGCTGCCGGTGGAATTCTTTGACACATACTCTGAGATATTAATACCGCGCCTGGAGGAGTTATATAAGAAATCGCTCGAGATGGGGCGCCTTCCTTGCACCACCACCCAGGCGCTGGTGGTGTCATTGCCCAAGCCAGGTAGGGATCCAGAAGACATGTCCGGCTATCGCCCCCTGTCTCTGCTCTGTACGGAATACAAAATTCTAAGCAAAGTATTGGCTAACAGAATTCAACTATATGAAATGGGGGCGTCCTCTCGCCCCGACCAATCGCACTGCTGATTATGCCAACATGGCAATTCTCTTCGCCTCCATTTTAAATCATCTTTTCTTCATATTACTTCAATATTAAACCATTGTTTTATCTGATTTCGACTTTAGTAATTGAATCCACTCGCTGAATGGTGTGCTATTTCCCAAGTTTCTACTGTTCACGCTGTGTCCATCCGGACCTCTCGCAAGAACCAGACTGAGGCAATACTCGTTCAAGGCAGTGAGTTTATTAAAAAATCCAATGCATTTCGGGCTACAAGCGCCCTTCGTCAGGGATCACTATAAAAAGACAACAAAAAAATTGTAACCATTACTTTCTTAATAAGTATCGTATTTCCCAAACAATCACTGCAGCATTAATATATTTACAAAATGTCAAATTTACTCATGACACTTATAAGCCCCCACAATACGACTTTTCATAAGCATTGCCGCTTTTATCAACATGAACCAATTAATTAACGCTCTTTCCCCTTTATACACTAGATACTGCAGAACGATCTACTCTCCTAACTTCTCTCAACATGACTCAAGTTCAAAAACATTCTAACGGCTGACCGCTCAACCCACCTTCAATCACTCTTAACTGATGTTCGCTGCCCCTTCTCAAAATCATTCACTCTACGGTCTCTTCTTCTGTTTTAATGTGTAATACAACATCGTAAATAGCATTGATGGCGGGAAAAGAGAGCCAATTAGGAAGTAGGTGGAAGGTCAGTGATGGATAAATAGGGGATGGCCAAAGAGATTGAAAGATTACCTTTTGGAAAAGAGCAGGCAGAACGTTTTTAACATTTATGGCAGGTACGTGATTATCAACAAACGTACATGAGGGCAGAGAAGAGACCTTAGAGTGAATGATTTTGAGAAGGGGCAGCGAACATCAGTTAAGAGTGATTGAAGGTGGGTTGAGCGGTCAGCCGTTAGAATGTTTTTGAACTTGAGTCATGTTGAGAGAAGTTAGGAGAGTAGATCGTTCTGCAGTAACTAGTGTATAAAGGGGAAAGAGCGTTAATTAATTGGTTCATGTTGATAAAAGCGGCAATGCTTATGAAAAGTCGTATTGTGGGGGCTTATAAGTGTCATGAGTAAATTTGACATTTTGTAAATATATTAATGCTGCAGTGATTGTTTGGGAAATACGGTACTTATTAAGAAAGTAATGGTTACAATTTTATTGTCTTTTTATAGTGATCCCTGACGAAGGGCGCTTGTAGCCCGAAATGCATTGGATTTTTTAATAAACTCACTGCCTTGAACGAGTATTGCATCAGTCTGGTTCTTGCGAGAGGTCCGGATGGACACAGCGTGAACAGTAGAAACTTGGGAAATAGCACACCATTCAGCGAGTGGATTCAATTACTAAAGTCGAAATCAGATAAAACAATGGTTTAATATTGAAGTAATATGAAGAAAAGATGATTTAAAATGGAGGCAAAGAGAATTGCCATGTTGGCATAATCAGCAGTGCGATTGGTCGGGGCGAGAGGACGCCCCCATTTCATATAGTTGTTAACATAATTTTGTGCCATGTGGGCAGGGCGCATAACCAGTCTGCACGCACTCAGTGAAAAAATTGTATGACAAGTTTGGATAAAGTCAGAATAAAACAGGTGTGCTTCCCATCCTTACAAATGTATATTTCATGAACTAACAGAATTCAGCCATACCTCCACAAGTTGATCCATATGGATCAGTGTGGGTTTATCCCAGCTAGGAGCACTTCATTAAATCTATGTAGGCTACACCAGATCATGTCGACTGATCTCACACAATATCCAAACGTTGGCTGCATATCCCTGGATATGAGGCAAGCATTTGATACGTTGTCGTGTGAATACATGTTTAGGGCCATTGCCCGCTTTGGTCTACCCCCCGAATACGTAAAATGGGTGAAGCTGCTATATGCTGCACCCACTGCAAGAGTCCGAACCGGGAAGCTTATCTCCAGGGAATATGGTATCCACAGGGGTACGCGACAAGGTTGCCCCCTGTCCCCGATATCATTTGTTTTAGCACTGGAGCCACTGACACTCCGTATACGGCGAGAGACCGCATGGTGGGGTATCCCTACAGGCACCCTATCACATCTGGTATCAGCATATGCAGATGATCTTATCTTATATGTGACGGACCTGTTGGAGGGACTGGGCTCGCTTCCCTGTATCTTTGCTGAGTTCGAACTGATATCAGGCTTATCCATCAATGAATCAAAATCCAATGCCTTTTTCTTTCACGACCAACCACACCCGGACTATATTACTTTCGGAGAACTCCAGCTTCCAGTGGCCCCACAGACCTTCAAATACCTGGGCATTAATGTGTATCGATCGCAGACAGACATGTTGGAGGGCAACCTGGGTAAGGCTATTCGGGGCATGCGCTCACAAGTAGCTTTCTGGACCACGTTGCCAATATCGGCTATGGGACGCGTGGCTTCGTCTAAGATGGTGGTCCTTCCCCGTCTTTTGTAATATTTCACGAACCTGCCATTGTTAATACCCGCAGCGATTTTTAATTTACTAGACACCATCTTGATAGACCTAATATGGGGGACGTGCCGACGCCGAATAAGTCTTAAGAAACTACAACTCAATACTCGGGAAGGCGGGCTGGGGGCGCCAGACTTCACGGCTTATTATTATGCCTGTCAAGTACAGTGGCTGTCCTATTGGACAGCGGGACGCAATTTACAGGAAATTGATTACAATCCCAGGCACGTCGAGCAGGGAATGCTCCATGCTTTACTATTGCCCCACGGCAGACCACGCTAGGCACTACCGGGCCTCCTCCGGACGGCGCTGCAGTGCTGGGGGAAGGCGCTACGATATACCTCTAAAGGCGGCAGATATGCCGCTAACTTTCCATTGGTAGGAATACCGTTGGCAGCTGGCACGCTAACGCAGAGAGTACTTGGACTCTGGACGGATGTGGGGGTGGAGACAATTGGTGTTTTTTTGGGAATGGGACACTTATGGACCATGACACTTTCATACAAGCCACGGAAGCTCCTGCCACACTCTACATGACACACGCCGCCCTACTGCAATATATTAAAAGACAATGGGCCCCACAGCAGGAGGAACCCCAGACAAATTAATTTGTTAAATTCCTGTATTACATGGGACGTGGCAGCCATCTTATTAAATGGTTATACCTCAGTATCCGGACACATGCCCAAATCCAGCTGGATGCCACGCGGGAACAGTGGGAGACTGATGTGGGACGGGACTTCACGGACAGGGAATGGGGGGACATATTGGAATACCCACGGAAAATACCACGCAATGCCAAGTTCAAGTTTATTCAATGTATGCTTATACATAGAGCTTACTTGACGCCGCAAAGGCTGCACAGAATGTACCCGGAAACAGCACACTGCTGCCCCCGATGCAAATTGCCCGAAGCGGATCTCCTCCATGTGGTGTGGTCCTGTGTTTGCCTTGGAGCGTTTTGGAGGGAGGTTACACGTATGTTAGGAGACATCACACGGCTGCCCATGGGAAACACGGCTGTAGAATGCATATTGGGGGTTCGCAAACAGACAAAGACACAAAAGGTTCAACTTCGCTTTCTGGACTTGGCGCTCATAGTTGCAAAAAGGTCCATCACCATGCGCTGGAAGTCAGCCAGAGCCCCCACCCTAGGTGTGTGGCATACTGAAATGCTTCGATGGGCGGGAGTTGAAAGCGCGGCGCTGCGAAGGGAAGAGGCCCGTGGTCTAAGGAAACATCCAATCTCCTTAGACTGGGATACAATGGTAGAAGCATTTAGAAACATCAACCTGGATGCTGCTTCAGACGTTCCAAACACTCAATAGTAACTGCAATCACACAATAATGTGCGTATTGACCCCCATAGGTACTAGATGAAGTAGTGGGATCAGACATTGGACACAGAAAATCAAACTACCTGGAGACGTTTAATAGATATACACGCTACATAGTTAGAGCTGGAGCCGGGAGGGGGGTGGGTGTTAGTAGGGAGGAGGGCAGGGTTCTTGGGTACTGATTTGTTAGGAATATTTTGATGAATGTGCTGTACATCCTGGAAGGAGAATTTAATGCACAGAAATAAATGTTGGCTGGAATCCCTTAGGATAACAAAGATGGTTATGTAACATACTGCATACAGACATAATATAGCACAGAACGCATGTGATGTATACGAAGACATGCGCGGTATATTTGTTTTATTGTATAGTAAACAACAAAAAGAAAACCCAATAAAGTTTGTTTCGAAAAAACAAAAAAAAAAAAAAAGACATTGGAGAGACTGAGATGCCTAGACACACGTGAATACCAAACTCGGGTACACGCTGAAGGGGGCAGAGCGGGCAGATTACTCGCATGGTTAGTGCACCCTGAAAATAGAGGCTCCCCTATCACTAGGATTAGCTCCACAGAAGGGACCACAGTGTACAACCATAGAGAAGTGAATGAGGCATTCAGGAATTACTATGTGGACTTATACAGTAAACCGAATCTGCAACTGCGAGAGAACTTAGTCGCTTTTCTAGCACCTTTAGAATTAAAGACCTTTGACCCCACACAGAGTGAGAGCCTCGGGGAACCAGTAACGAATGCGGAGATTAGTGCGGCACTCAAGGAGATGGCTAGAGGGAAGACCCCAGGACCAGATGGCATACCAGTGGAGTTTTAGTCTGCCTATGCACAGATGCTGGCCTAAAATTGGAGGCATTTTATGTGAAGGCTTGGGACAGAGGGGAATTGCCATCCTCTACCAGAGATGCCCTGGTCATACCCCTCCAGAAGACCAAAATCTCTGAACCGAAAACATCAGAATTCCGTCTCCTCTCCATGCTAAATGTAGACTTCAAAATCTTGAGCAAAATACTGGCCTCGCGACTCCTTATATGACATCCTTGATACATGGAGACCAGAATGGGTTCATACCAACTAGATCCACTTCCAGAAATTTGCCACGGTTATACCATATTATGTATCATCCTGAAAGAAACCAATACCCGGCAGCTTTAATTCTGTCAATAGACCTAGAAAAGGCATTTGACTCTGTCAGATGGGACTTTCTATACGCCACAATGGAACGTATGAGACTGGGGGAAAAATGGATTAGATGGGTGAAACTATTATACACACACCCAACAGCGCGCGTTAGAACCAATGGAGTGATATCCAAGCATATAACATTTATAGAGGAACTCGACAGGGTTGCCCCCCGTCCCCCCTGCTCTTTGCTTTGGCAATTGAGCCCCTAGCGGCAGCCTTTCAACAGCAGGGACATCTTTACGGCCTTTAAGTGGGAGGGGAGACACATGTAATTTCCCTGTATGCTGATGATCATATACTATTATATTTAAGAGATGGAGGCCGAGGGGCGGAACAGGCACTGACCCTACTAAATAACTATACCATGCTAGCCGGGCTGCGGCTTAATAAAACCAAGACGAATGTCTTTCCATTAGTGGAGGATAGCCCACACCCTGAGGACCTCCCAGAGGGACTACTATGGTCCCCCAGCTCCTTCAAATAGTTGGGAATACAAATATTTCACAGCCTGGAAAACCTGAGAGATGGCAACCTGAACATGGTCATAAGGTCACTAAAAACATGCGTAGGTTTCTGGCGCTCACTACGGCTGCCACAGATGTCCAGCGTTGCTTTATCAAAAATGATAATGCTACCCAGACTCCTATACTTCTTCGTAAACTTACCGGTGGCAATCCCGCCCTCATGGTTTGCAGACCTAAACCAGATGCTGCGGGAACTAATATGGGATGGAGGGAGGTATAGAACAGCCTTAGAGGCGATACAAAGTGTACCTTACTTAAGAGGGGGGGGTGCCCATGACTTTGAACTTTACTACCTAACGACCCAGCTCCATTGGATAGCCCAGTGGCTGAGTGGCATGAACCTTGAAATGTTGTATATTGGAGGCAGACGGAATGGCCAAGATTGGTTACAGGCTAGGCTCCTGCACACAGTAGTGAGAATACCTGAAGCCAGGAGTACTATTACAGGTGGCACTATACTGTTGGAGACAATGCCTCCAATGAACGCAAGGAAGCACTCCTTATGCACCAAACCTATCCCTGACTGGGATACCACTCGGTAACCCGCTGACCCCATACACCAAGCTGCAACTAGCGGAATGAATCGCAGCTGGGGCTACAAAAGTGGGGCATTGCTACCATATGGGGATGTTACTCCCAGTGGAGGATTTTCTGTCCCAATTTGACTTACCACACGGACAATTCCTGACATACCACTCACTGACACAGACACTACGAGATCTGTGGCAAAGCGGCCAACAAAGAATCACAAACACACAGGGTACTTCAAACGTGACAAACTTAGGGGAGGCTCGACACTTAGTTAAATGGCTATACAGAGCACTACTTGACATGGTTAAAAAAGCATTAGAACGCACACAGGGGAAATAAGGAGACATGATGGGGCGAGAGATTTCAGTTAAAGAATGGAGCCAAGTATTAGGGGGTCCGAAAAGAGCATCTAGAAACTCCAACTTTAAGGTGATACAATTTAACTATGTGCACATGGTATAAATGACACCACATAGGCTGAATGCTATGCACAGAGGCGAAACCCGAAGTAGTCCAAGATGCGGTTTGAGGGATGTAGGGTTTGCCAATATGAACTGGGAGTGTGTGTGCCTGCGGGAGTTTTGGTAGAAAGTCCTACACATGATCGAGAAAACAACTTGCACGCACCCTACTGTCGTGTAGATCCTATATTACCTATACAGGATCGCGCGTTTGGATAACATAAACTGTGGGTTTGGTGGCGGACTGATTCAGAGCACCCCCACCGGATACGTTAGCCTGCCTGTATTAGCTAGCTCACAGTGCCACTATAATCTCCTCTTATCGGGGAGAGAATAGTTCTTGGCAAACTCAGAACATGACAACCCTGATCCCCCAGGATCGTGGAAACTATATACTACCTTTCGCTCAGTCACTCGTGCTCACTTGGTTTGTCTCAGAGAGATACACAGAATAAACAGGCTGGGCGTTTCAATAAGTATTTATTGAACAGTTGTTATTCTAGTGTAGAATAGATGAGCTGCAACAACCATTAGACAGTAGTAGAGATATATGATTAGCAATACTATGAAAGTAAAGGGATGGTATAGTTCTACCATCTTGCAGAAATCATGAATATATACATGTACATAAAACACATGATAAAAGTGCGTACTCCTACGAGGCCTCCCTAACTAGATGTACCTAAATGTACCTAGCATCTGTGTAGGTGTTATGCCAAGAATCCCTCTAGGATCTAGTCCACCCCATTACCTGAGAGTTAGAGAATATGGAACCCCGTCCTGGTCTTGAGTTGGACACCGCGCGAGGGATGTTAGACGACTGCTAGCTGGAGCATCTGCAAGCAGGAACCTCAGCATCTCTGGTCAGTGTGTCAGCCGGGAAGTCACGGTCTCCTCTATCTTCCTAAGCAAGATGTGTTGTATATATACACCCATAGGTCTCCCCAGGGGTCCTACCTTGCTGTGTTACTGTGTCGGCCTAAAGGATGACGTTGGACCTGAACTTTATACAGAGCTATTATACAGGAGATGGTAATCCTACTGTTAGTCCTGCTGTGCTTCCAAGAAGCCTCATGCATAATGTATGAGAATCGAACCAGGGAAAAACCCGCGTTCTGAGTGCAGTGTCATATCTAGGTAAAAGGTCAGCGCCTAAGAACAGTTATGTATGTAATGTAGGGAAGGATGTAGGTGAAAGGTTGCGATGTTACCTACGCCTATATAGGGTACCTATATGGAATATAACACTACCTAACACGATAGTGGCCTGCCTACTAGGCCTATTCCCTAGACCGAAGGCCAAGAAAATGGGTAACAGATTAGTAGACCTTGCACTGGTCTTGGCGAGAAGACAGATAGCTTTGCAATGGAAGTCACAGTCCGGCCCTGCGATAGTGACATGGGAAAGTAATGTAGATACCTGGGCCAGAGCACAACAGAGAGTGCTCCAAAAAGAGAATGCACGAGGCATACGCCAAAGACTCATAGCGGACCTTTGGACTGAAATATTAAGAACGTGGGAGACCAGGCATGAAATGGAAACGGAAGGGGAGGAAGAAGCACAAGAAGACCAGATAGGTGATAGTCCCAGGCCTAGAGAATTAGATGAGAACCTAGATGAGAACAATAGATGAGAAAGGATTTACACAGCACACCTGGATACTGACACTTCACCCTCACGCGACCCAACAGACGACGCCCACAGATCCCTTATGCTGAACTAAAGCAAAATGCTCCTTATTGAAAGAACCAGTATAATAGAGATTTGGAGGGGTGGGGGGCACTGGGAGATAGACCACCAACAAGTTTAGTTAAAAGTTGATATGACCGAGTTTAAATATATCCTTACTTGAGGTTTTGGGTAACTCCCTCGAAATCACACAGATCAAGGGTACACGTAACATACTTGAGATCAGTAATACTTAAAGAATAGATTACTATCCACGGATGTAAAGCAAAAATAACTGTGAATAATCTTGATTATGTTACACAAACAAAATTTCTGGGGATGGTACAGGAATGAATGTACAAGCTGTCTTGAAAGACTGTAATAAAGAAAAAAACAATAAAGATATATATAAAAAAAACAGGTTACGGCAGATGTCCCTGTTAAAGTAGTAGAATAATCATCAGTTCATATTGTGTGATTCAAGTCCAGCCAACTTGTTAGGCAGAGAATTGCTTTGCAAGAGGAACCCTGTGATTTACTGTACACCGGATGTTGAATCCCTAGATGAAGATTCTGTGTTTAAAATAAAACCATACGACTCAAGAGTTCAGTTTTTCCCATCTTTAACTAAAGATAATTTGCCTTTGGATTTAAGATATACTGTCAAAGAAGAGGTATGGGATTTCAAGGAAAAGACATAGCAATAATTAAAAGTGCAAAGGTTGTCAGAATAAATGTGAAACCAAATGAAGTTTTCCCTAGAATAGAACAGTACAAACTTCCGAAAAAAGCAGGAAGACGGAAGCCCATTATTAAAAAAATTATTGAACGGAGAATTGTTCGCTAAGTTCTTGGTAGTCTTAGCAACTTTTCCATGATGGGAATTAAAAAACCGAGTGGCAAATGGAGAATAGTACTAGACCTGCGAAAAATAAATAAAATAGTGATCCCATTTGTCAAGTGGTACCGCATCCAGAACGTGATTCCGTTCCAGATTCCCACAGATGCAGAATGGTAAACAATCATTGACTTTTGCCACTCGTTTTTGTCCATTCCCCTGCATGACGACAACCAGTACTTATTCGTTTTCAAATTTCAAAATAAAGTTCTCATTTGGTGTTGAATCCCACAGGGGTATACTGAAAGCCCTTCGATTTTTGGTCAGATCCTAAAGAAAGATTTGGAAATTTTCCAGTTGCATTGTAACTCAGTCCTGGTGCAATATATAGATGCCCTACAGGTGGCATCAAAGACAAAAGAGGATTGTAAACATGACACAATTGCACTATTGTACCATTTAGCTGACAATGGTCACAAGGTTTCACCTACAAATATGCAGTATTGTAAAAAGGAAGCGATTTATCTTGGACATCACATTGAAAAAGGAAAAAAGGAAAGTCTCAAAAGAACGCGTTTCTGATATTCTAAAAATGAGACCACCCTACCACCCAGAGGGAGGTGAGGATGTTCTTAGGAATTGTTGGCTACTCGTCAGTGGATTCTAAACTTTTCCTGGATCGAAAAGGCTTTAGTAAGGCTGACCCATAGTGATATCAAAGATCCAGTACCATTTGATGACAAATATTTAGAGGCCTTCTGCATGTTGAGGGAAAAGATATGTAATGCACCTGCCCTCGCAATGCTGGATTATACCTTATACTTCTACCTTTATTGCCAAGAGAGAGACAAGTATTCACTTTCTGTATCTACACAGAAACATGGAGGAATCATGAGGCCAGTGGCCCATTCATCCGCTGTGTTGGATCCAGTAGCTGTAAGTCTTCCTGGCTGTTTGAAAGTGGTTGCACCTGTTTGCACTGTGTAGGAAGATAGGATCCTTTTGCATGGTTACCCCCACTTTTTGCCTGGTGCTAAGCTGTATTTTGACTGGTCTGACTGGGATCCTGCTAATCAGGACCCCAGTCTATCTGCTTTCTCCCTAAATTATTGTGTTGAGTACTTGGGTACACTCCAGATTGGATACTGGGGTACCCTTATCAGTCCCTAGTATATGGTACTAAGGTACCCACGGCATATGTACCCCAGAGGTCTCCCAGGGGCTGTAGCATGCATTATGCACCCAAAGGGAGACCATGCAAAATGGATCTACAGGCCTGCCATTGCAGCCTGTGTAAGCTGGTGCTTGCACCACTTACTTAAGATATAGGTTTCCTATATCTAAGGGTAGCTGCACTTAAAACCTATAAGTCACCCCTATAGCAGGCCTTTGCAATCAGGGTGCTTGGTTCTAAGTGAGAGGGTGCCCCTGCATGAGCAGGACACCCCTGGAGCCTACGGAGTCCATTCTCCCGGGTTGTCAGTGAAGCAGCCATATACTATATAGAGGGGCACCGGGTAATTATGCAATAACCATCTCGAAAACAACTGCAACGAATCCTATCATGTTTGGTATCAAACATGTTGGAATCATACCCCAACACCGTAAACGGTGTGGGAGGTATGATTCAAAGCACTGGAAGAGCCCGCCGTTAGGCTCTGTGTTCCCGGTACCAGCCTTCTAGACCCGGACAGCACAAAATGGTTGCTGCCGACCAGAGACACATATCTGCCCTCCTGCTGCTGAGCCAAGCTCGAGTAGAGGAAGGTGGAACAACAGGCATCCTGTCACAGGGAGGTGTGACCACCTCCAAGACAGGATTTAGTGTATTGAGATGGGGTGGGTGCGCTTGCCAGCGCCACTCAGTCTGCATGAGGGGCACATTTGGTGTCCCTGTGCATAGTCCAGTTCAAACCAGTTCTGGGAGCCATTGGCTCCCGCTCTGGCGCAAAACTGGACAAAGGACATTGGAGTAACCTCCCCCTGTCCAGACCCTCCCCTGGGAGGGTCCCCTGAATCTTCTCAACCCTTTCCCTAGAGTACTTAAGGGCTTCCCTAGATTCGTCGTGGGATAAGATTCAGATCAGACACCACTTCTACTTCTACCGTCTGGGCACTCTGGACTTCGCTTGGGCCTGACTTCATCTCCCTTCCAGTCTGCTGCATCGTCTGTGCCTGTGCATCATACAGGAACCTTCCAAGGCATGTGAAGCATCAAAGACACTTGAAGAAATCTCCCTTGGAGTGAAGGAGTTACTCCCCTGCATTCGCAGGCACCGCAACTAAGTCGACCGATCTGCAGATCCTGAGATCCTCCGGACTCAGTGGGCTCTGCAACACAGGTGGTGGTTTTCCCCAGCTCCAGAGGCCTGCCCTGCTCTCTCACCAAGTTTGAGGCCAGTATCCCTCGTGGGGTTGCAATAACCAAACCCCTGCGCACCACGTCCAACTTGCAGTTGCAAAGGCTTGTTGGCTTCCTTCCGAGAAGATCTTCGGGCTCCAAGTAGCCCCAACCTCGAGCACCTCCAGTGACCAGAATCTTCAGCCACACTACATCGTGTGCATCGTGGCCTGCACCTCTTGGTGAGCTGCTTGAGGTCCTCTTGCGACTCCAATGCCTCCGGCCTGTGGGTCCACTTGAGGGTCACACTTGTTTCTTTTGGGCTCCCCTGATTGCTCGGGGCCTGCCCTGACTCCCCTGCCTTTGGTGAGTTACCTGGACCTTGCTGGTCCAGACGTTGCTCCTGCTTTGATTCCTGATTTGCTTGCCTTTGCCAAGGCTTGTTGGTGCTCCCGCCGGACACCGACCCCTCAGCACTTGACATCCTTTGTGGGACAGCTCATGCACTGCTCCTGGTCCTCCTCAGCGTCGCCTAGTCCTCACAGCTGCAGAGTCAAGGTCATCGTCATCCATCCTGCAACACCCGACATCGGAGGGCATTAGTCTTCCAAGTCTCCTAGTCACCCCTGAGTGACAGACTCTGTCCCTTCTGCTTGCAGGTACCTCTCATCAAGAATCCATCCTTGGGTTACACTGGACACTTTCTCATTCTTCGCCAGCGGCACTTTCCTGAAGTCCTCCATTGGGTTCGACGGCGGTTTCCGACACCACTTCAAACGTATGTACCCGGCTTCGATGGTGCAGGTAACGTAGGTACTAGGGTATCCACGGGTTGGGTGGCTCTCCAGCCTTCGGTCTTCCATGGGGTTTCATCAGGGTGCATTGGGAAAGGTCCTTAATCTTTAAAAATCCAACCGCGGGGGCGTGGCTTGCAGCCGACGAAGATGGCCGCGGCTTAGAGTGACTCCGGGCCTGACGCACTAACCCCAGTCTCTCCTGTACATAATCCGGCGCAAATCAGCGCACTAACGGTGAGGGGCAGCTCCGGAATACCGGAGGAACACTCGCCGAAAGTCTCGGAGCGGCAGGTGCCGCCGGTGCGACAGAGGCAAGGCCGGCGTGTGTGAGGCCCGGCTCCGGACGTGAAGCAGGGGCCTCGCGTGAAACTGCGGCCAGAGAGGGCAACGTCAACCTCGGCCGGACCCACACAAAAATACCGGCATAACAACGAAGCCTTCACAGCCTCCAGGGCCCGGAGAGGTGCGGGAGAGAAACAAAGGAGATCCGGTGCAGGTACAGGGCGAGGCTTCTGGCACTCAGATAAGGCAGCCGGCCGCCTGGCGTCGCGGGTGCACGGTGGTCACTGGGACCCCGGAAGGCCCTACTAGCACGCACCCTGCACAGACCTCCTCCGGCATAACAAGTAAAGCCATACGCGGCGGATAGCCGGGGGCCGGAGGGGCGTAGTAAAGAACAGAGGACAGTGTGGACCCCTCTACAGGAGCTCCGACGGACACGCGAACACTGCGTGGCGCCCCGGTGGGCCTGATGGTGACGAGGGGACATCCAGGGCGGCCTGGGTTCCGGCACCGGCGCTCCGCCACGGCACAGTAAAGGAGGCTACAACCCGGCAGCGATGGTGTATCTGTAATAGTGGCAGCATTTCACCTCGGGGAGCTAGATCAGAGAGGGAGGACACCCTGCGGGAGCCAAGACAACCGAAAGACCACGCGGAGACGACATACCTCTGGCAGATAGCGGCGATTACTGGCTCCCCCACATACCTCGCCCTGGAGAAAATGGGTGGCAGGGGTCCACGCGTGACGGCAAGCAATAAAATGGACAAATATGTCCACCACAGGGACAGTAAGGACCTGCAGTCCACAGCCGCACCCAGTGGTGCGGACGCAGTACCGGCGGCATCAAAAGAAGTCACTCTCCTGGATGTGATGGCAGCTCTTGGCCAGATGCAAACGTCCATTGGGACAATATCGACAGACATCACACTACTGCGCGCCGATGTCTCCAAAATGAATGCCAGGATTCACGAGGTGGAAACCACTACGGTGAATCTCTCCACAGACACGGCGACATTGAAAAAGAAAGTTCAAACGCTGGAACTGGCACACAAGCAACTGACCGCCAAGCTCGATGACCAGGAAGGCAGGTCCAGAAGGAATAACGTACGCCTGGTGGGGGTGCCGGAGAGTGTCAGGGGCCCCGCCCTGGATCTTTTCGTCGAAGATCTTGTCAGCAACCAGCTAAAGCCTCGGGGACTATCAAATTTTTCTCGGTGGAAAGAGCGCACCGAGTACCAGGGGGAGGCCTCGGCCGGGGGCTCCCCGAGACCAATTTTGGCGCGCATCTTTAACTATCGCGACCGGGACATTATTCTGCAGGCGGCACGTGTGGCCCCCCATTACAAGTAGAGAACTGTACGGTAACCCTGTATCCGGACTATACGGCGGAGGTGACCAGGCGGCGCCGTAGCTTCACAGAGGTGAAGAAGGAATTTCGCACTCGCGAACTCAAATATGCCATGTTATTTCCGGCAAAGTTGAGAGTGGAGGCGGAGGGAAAAACATGGTTTTTCGACACACCGGAGGAGGCCGCCGGGTGGTTCGAAGGATGGCGACCAGCGGGAGGCCCCGGACGACAGAGACCCAGGCGAGAACGGAACGGCAGCACGAACCCCGAAACAGAAGGAATCTCCCAGCAAGACGACACAGAACATTGAGACAACGGGGACACTCGCAAGTGCGATAGACTTAGACGACGTGTGTACAAATCCCCTGTGGGATCTTGGGGTCCTGCCTGGCCATAGGCCCTGCCTGCTCCAGGAACGTAAACTGAGCGCAAAAGATCAAGAATACTTGGGGACAGTGCGGAGAGACCGGGGTGACTCAACCCCCCCTTACGCAAGTACAACGTTATGGGGATAAAGCACTCTGCTGAGTTGGGGAGGCGGGTAGTTTTAAATCCGCGGTGCAGGGGGCAGGGAGGTGGGCGGGGGTTGGGTAATGTTTGGGATTTCTTTTTGTTTTTATTGTTCTAATGTACATGATGACATAAGGTACAGTGTCGGGGAACACACACAACGAACTCATCACAGGGGATACATAACACTCCTACATCTCACACCAACGGGACATACACATGATGCCGGCACGAGCGATGACTATAGACCCTGATCAGCAGGGACAGACCTCCATCCCAGCCCATCAGCCCTTTGCGGTGTTATCCTGGAACGTTAACGGACTAGGGGATAAAATCAAGCGGGGGCTGGTTCTTCAATACATTAAGCGCAAGGGGCCCGCGGTCACACTCCTCCAAGAAACACATATGATGGGGACGGCATGGAGAGCACTGAACCGATGGGGGTATGAAATGGCAGTACATTCCGAGTTTACCTCAGGTTCCCGAGGGGTGGGAGTCCTCATTAATAAACGTTACCCATTAATGGTCCTGGGAACCCGGAAAGACGACCAGGGTCGATTTGCGGCGGTGACTTGCAGGTGGGACGGCAGGGTTTACAACCTAGTGACGGTATACATCCCGCCGGCGCTACACAATATGGCATTCCCGGCCCTTGGGAAATTCTTGCTGACACTCCCTCAGGGAGAACTGATAATAGGGGGAGACTTTAACGCGACGATGGATACCACAAAAGACAGGAAACCCCCCAGAGACTCCAACAGTGCAAACCAGAAATTAGTAGACTTCACGGAGGCCCTGGGCCTAATAGATATATGGAGGGACAGGTACCCAACAGAGTTACAGTACACGTTCCACTCCGGGGTGCATGACAGCCTCTCCCGATTAGATTACATCTTCACGCTAGCATCCGGGAAAACTGGGGTAGCTGATATCACGCATCTAGCTAGAGGCATATCAGACCACTCACCGGTACAAATCATATATAGGGCCTCAACACCGGGTAGGCGTAGGATCTTTCCCCTCCACCCTAGTTATCTTAAGACCAGCGAGATAAGCAAAGGCCTTATTAAAACAACAACAAACTATGTTGCAGAAAATCTGCATTCTGTAGAGTCCCCTACAACTTTATGGGAGGCCTATAAAACAGTGCTACGCGGCCAGGCAATCTCTTTAATAACAGGCCATAATCGGGCGCAGCAGCAGCAGATCCGTAATCTGGAGAGGGAGGCAACACTGGCGGAGACTGAGTTAGCAGCTAGTCTTAATGACGACACGACCCATAGGGTGCATTTAGCACACCAGGAATACAAGGCATATATGTGGGAAGAGGCAAAAGCTAAGCATACCAGAACACAACATGCCCTATATGAAATAGGCGACAAAGCGGGTAAACTTCTGGCATGGCTGGATAAAAAGGAGAGAGCCAGCAAATGGGTAGCGCAGATACAGTTGCCGAATGGGACATGTACGGCGGAGCCGCAGCGGATCGCTGAGGAGCTGGCGAGACATTATGAGATGGTCTATACCCCGGTGGCGACAGCCACAATGGAGGACAATATTAGATTCCTCAAGGATATCGAGATGCCTACATTGACCCCTGAAGCAGTAGAGGCTCTTGAGGCAGATCTAGCCCCGGAAGAACTTACGCGGGCGATTGGCGAACTGCACGTAGGGAAAGCCCTTGGGCCTAACGGAATCCCGATTGAATTTTATAAAAGGGCGGCGCCTCACTTAGTGCTGCAGCTGCTACACATGTATACAGATAGCCTGGAGAAGGGTGTCTTGCCCAGAGACCAGCGCATAGCCACTATAGTCGCGATCCACAAACCTGGCAAACCCCCGCAGGAGTGCACATCATACCGTCCCATATCCTTGCTCAACGCAGAAGCTAAAATTCTCGCAAAGACATTGGCCATGAGACTACAACAGCATTTACCCATTATAATCCATCCAGATCAGTCTGGTTTCATGCCAAATCGAAACACCGCCCTAAATCTGCGGCGACTGCACGGGGTCATAGCACGTAGATCTACTATAGAAGAAGACGCGGTCATCCTTTCTCTTGACGCCCGAATGGCATTCGACCTCGTCGAGTGGACTTTCCTTTTCGCGGTGCTCCGCCACCTGGGATTCGGTCCTAAATTCTGTGATTGGATCCAGCTCCTATACACCCGACCGCTGGCGCAGGTCACAGTGAATGGCTGCATTTCAGAAGAGTTCTCGCTGGGCAGAGGGACACGGCAGGGGTGCCCGCTGTCGCCACTCCTTTTTGCGATAGTACTGGAGCCGTTGGCCGCATGGGTACGCCAGAGCCCGGTGATCCGGGGACTGAAGTGGGCCGCGGGATGGGAAGACCGCATCTCGCTTTATGCGGATGATATCCTGCTCTATTTGGCATCTCCGGCGCGCTCCATCAACTGTCTATTGGACATCTGTGCGTCCTACGGCCGGGCCTCCGGATATACTATAAATTGGGCAAAATCCATGCTGTATGTACTGCATGGTGCCCCACCACGGCTCCCCCGGGGATGTGACCTCCAGATAACGCACATCGGATTTAAATATCTGGGAATATACATCACGCATAACACCACGCAATTCATGGCCGAAAATCTCACACAACCTTTGACGAAATTCCGACGAGACGTCAAGTATTGGCGCTCGCTGCCACTAACATTACTGGGGAGGGCAGCCCTCTTTAAAATGATGGCGCTCCCCAGGTTCCTGTATGCGTTGCAGAATACACCGTTTCCCGTGACCCCTGCATATTTCGCAGCTATTGACTCCGAAGTGTCCACTCTACTATGGGATGGGAAGACACCCCGCATAGCGAGACAGAAGCTGGCGCGCTGTTGGTACGACGGAGGCATCGCCCTCCCTGACATAAAAGTTTATTATTGGGCTGCACAATTGGCGGTAGTAAACCAATGGCTCCACGTGTCCCAGGCCGACCCGGCGTATCGACTGGACAGGCATCTCCTTGGCACCGCCGGAGTTATGGGGGCGCTATACAATAAGACTAGAAGAGGGGCGCTTACTGGCCCGACGGCCCATACCATTCATGTCTGGGTCGAGGCGCGGAGGGCATTGGGATGGAAAGGGGTAATAACGCAGGCCATGCCGCTCTGGGATTCTAAACAATTGGGTGCTTTGCGCAACTCCAGGGGCTTCCAGCGGTGGGACCTAATCGGGATTTCGACGGTGGGAGACCTATGGAAAAGGGGGAAGTGGTCACGTTCGCCCTACTGCAAGACACATATGGCCTGGCGCAGTCGGAGGAGTTTCGTTACCACCAGATACGACACGCATTAAGGGCAGCTATCCCACCGGGTACGCAGCTTCCGGAGTCCTCGCCGTTGGAGGAAAGACTCCTAACTGTGCACCTAGTCAAAAAAGCCATCTCACAAATCTACCGCAAAATAATAAATAACCAGCCTGATCGAACAGTAGCCCTTAGAGAAAAATGGGAAGCGGACGTAGGTGAATTAGACGACACAGAGTGGCAGGAGGCCCTATCGTCCCCTAAGGAAGTAGCAATACCATCTAGGCTCAAGCTAGTACAATTAAAAATAATACACCGTACTTACTACACCCGGACCCTTATGCACAGAATTGCCCGAGCAGACACACCACTATGCCTTCGAGACTGCGACGAATTAGGAACCTTTTTTCACACGCTTTGGACATGTCATGCGACAATGCGATACTGGAGGGCAGTTATGCGGACACTCTCGCAGGTAACGACCATCACGATCCTCCCAGAACCAAGGATGTGTCTGCTTAATATATGGAAACCCACAGACCTCACTCATAGGGCCCGAGATTGGGTGACACTGGGAATGACTCTAGCGAAAAGAAATATCGCACAGCACTGGGGAACTCGACAGCTGCCCACACTACAGCAATGGTGCAAAGACATGGACAGCACCATGATTATAGAGAAAGCAGTGTACATACATAGAGGGTGCCCCAAAAAATGGACACTGATCTGGGGGGGGTGGAATGCATACCGGGGTGGCATATGTGAGCCCCCACGGGAGAACACACTGTCCGATCTCAGTGAATGATGGAGCTCTGTCACGGGGGAGTACACAGGCCAAGCCATACGACACTGACTGGCCGACAGCCCACGTCACTGCTAGGTAGTCCGTAGCAGACTGCCGCCACCGACAAATTACACAAATACCCCCCTGTTATTGATTGATTGTAAATGTACCGTAAAGTTATTGATGAAATGTCACATGTACCAGTTTTGTAAAATCAATAAAATGTTTTATAAAAAAATAAAAATAAAAAAAAAATAAAAAAAATCCAACCGCGACTTGCACATAGAGTTGAACGGAGCACGCAGTCATGTTTCCACACTGCACATGCTCTCCGTGGGGTCCCTTTCTACTCACCATGGGTGGTTCCTTGGGGTGCCAGCACTTCTACGCCCTCTCGACGCTGTGTTGAATCGAGTCGTGGTTCTTATACCACTTTCTTAGTATATGGTTTCGTCCCCCCTTGGGGCCACTGTGTATCTGCTATTTACTGTGTTTCTTTGCTAACTTATTGTGTGCATTATGTTTATCTCCGTGTTGGAGATATTGGAACGTACCAGAGAGTATTATATAATAAATACATATTTTTATAAATACTTGGTGTGGTTCTTTTTCACTTAATCTATACTATAAGATTGCATTCTGGTAAAACAAGCTGCTTTACACTCCTGGACTAAGCCTGAAGGCTGCTCTCCACAGCAACCAGTTAGAGAGCTTTCTAAGGTTGTCTAAGATCTCTTAAATCACCATAAGGGTTGTCTGGACTGGTGCAAGGTGCCCACTTACTTTAGTGGACATCATATACCAGGCCAGCTTCTCACACACTGCGATTGAGCAAAGTGAGGGTATTGTCAAGGGACACATATTGGGTTTGTTTCACATTCTTTTGAATTGTTGCTGCTTTGTACTCAGACTCAGCACATGACAAACAGTTGTTTGACCAGATATAAACACATCATACTGGCAGCTGAGATAATCTCAATCCAAATATGTACTTCTTGAATCCTGCAATGCTTCTTCCTGTTCCAAACTGAAGATAGAAACAGGAGTGAAAATGATGATGATGAGCCAGAACACGACTGCATTAGTGCCGCAGAGTAATGTACAAAACCAAGATCAGGCATTAAAGAAATTCCTCTTGAAATGGCTGATCTGATTTCGTTTGTTGATGGTTTTTGTGTAAGAGATCATTATGGAGCACTGAAGGCTGCCTATGCAGTATTTTCCATTTCTGAAATTCTTGAAGCATCATATCTCTCTAATAAAACTTCAGCACAAGTGGCAGAGTTGGTTGCATTAACAAGAGCTTGTTGCCGGTCGGAGAATTTGAATGTGACAATCTATACAGACAGCCAATATGGTTTTGGAGTGGTCCATGACTTTGGACAATTGTGATCACAAAGGGTTTTTAAGACATCCTCTGGAACTCCCACCAGGAACAATTCTTATATACTTGATTTATTTGAGGCAATAAAGCAGCCAAAAGAAATTGCTTTAATCACGTATGCTGCCCATAAGGCTGGAAAAGATATGGTCATGCTTGGAAATAAATATGCAGACCAGGTGGCCAGATATTGCACACTTAAGAATAAAACTGATTCAAGGAGTAGAACAAAATGAATCAAATGAAAATATTGTAGTAAATGCAGAAGATGGGAGTTGTTTCCAATTGAATCCAATTCAGACTTCTTTATGTGAATTGAGGGATCTCCAGGAGGAAGCCCCAGACGATAAGAAAAGAAAGTGGGAAAAGCTGGGTTACAAGAAAAAATATCAGGCCATTTACATCACTCCTGAGTATAAATATGTACTGCCTGACACGATGTTGAATTGCATGGCTAGGTATTGTCATTATCAGTCCCACACCGGGAGAGACACAATTAGGTATGGGTGGGGTGTTGGGTCCGCTATCGTAGGATCAAAAGGGAAGAGACAGGATTTGGTTCAGTTGACTTTCAGACCGACAAGGCTGTGAATCTGTTGAAAATGGACGCCTCTACCTCCTGCATTATTGTAACATCTTTAATATATAATAGGAAGTAGTCAGCATACGACAACAATGAATATAAACCATCTCCAAAAAGGATCCCCCAGGAATGTCCATTGGCACCTAGTGCTAGCACTAACGGTTTGATGGCTGAAAAAAAAACAGAAGGGCAGAAAAGGGGCAGCCCTGCTGTGTGCCTCTGGTGATTGAAATTGGTTCAGAAATAAGAGCATCGGTTTTTACGCAATCTAGCAGAAGAGTATAGAGAAGTTTGACTAAACGGATGAAGCGAAGCCCTAGGCCATAGCGCTGTAGGACCTCGAAAAGGAAAGGCCTTTCAAGAAAGTCGAACGCCTTCTCCAAGTCTAATACCATGCAGCCGGATTGCAGCCAGGGGTACAGGGCATATGCCATCACCCTGAAGAATCTGCACAAATTTAGGGAGGTGTTTCGGGTCAGAACAAATCTGTTTTGATCCGGTTGTACCAAAGTCAGCACTAGAGGCACCAGGCGATCAGCAAGGATCTTGGCCAGTATCTTGTGTTTAAAAGGGCTAAAGGCCTATAGGATCCCAGCGCAGTTGGGTCGCTGTCCGGGTTTGGGAGAGAGATGAGTAACGCTTTGCGCACTGAAAGTGGTAAACTGGAAGCTTGGAGTGCATCGCCATAGACCGTCAATAGGCAGGGGGCTAGGAGAGGAGCATATGCCTTGTAAAATTCAGCAGGTAGGGTATCTGGGCCTGGTGTCTTTCCAGTGACTAGAGAGCGAATGGCCTCCCGGATTTCAAAGAGGGTAAGAGGGCCATCTTGTTCCGTTTTCTGTTCAAGCGTCAACTGGAGAATAGTAATGCTAGCAAGGACGGTGTCTATGTCTTCTGTGATGGATGTATTCATCGACTGGTACAGTACAAAATAGTGATTGATCAGTTCTCCATGTATGTCACTCTGTGTGCGAAGAATATCCCCACGGTTGCCCAAAGTTCTAAGATCGAGTGACGGGGTTGTTCTTGTTGGATAAGCCAAACCAATAATGACCCTGACTTATCAGCTCCGGCATGGGTTCTAGCACAATGGGCCGCAAAATTAAGACAGTGGAGTACCTCCAACAGTGTGTTCATGCTGTGGGCGTTTTAGGTGGACTCAGTGTGTGGGGTCCAGCATGGCCTGTGTCTCATGTCCAAGCATGTCGCGTTCAATTTTCATGCTATCTTTGTCAAGCTGGCGTCGAATATTCCAAGTGGTACCAATGCACTGCCCTCTAAGCATTACCTTAAAGGCGTCCCAATCAATCAGGTGGGACGAGGCAGTGACAGCATTAGACTCGAAATAATCAATAATGGTAGTATCTATAAAGGTGCAAAAGTGAGGGTCTTTAGGGAAGTTGGTTGCAAGGTGATGGTTCCCTTTCCCAGTCAAAATGCAGCTGCTGAGGGTTATGGTCCGAGTGTGTATGTCCTAAATAGTCAGTATGTGTGACATGTAGGAGGACAGCAGGGGGGCCAACAAAACGGTCAATGCAGACATGCAAATCATGTGGGCAGGAGTAAAAGGAGTAGACTTTGGTGTAGGCGTTACATGCGTGCCAGATGTCAACTAGGTACCGATGCCTGAGCCATGTCTCAAGGTGATAGGCATTTGTTGTAGCAGTTGTGTTTGGGAAAAGGGGGGGAGGACGGGGGGGGGGGACGAGCGGTCCAAATCAATCCGCAAAACGCTATTGAAATCTCCTTCCAGTAGCCAGGGCAGACCACTCCAGTCTGACAATGCTTCAGATAGTTTGTTTAAGAATGTGAATTGGTCCGCATTAGGGACAAAAATACTCCCCACTACCACCTGTTGGCCGTCTAGATTACCCTTAATTAAGGCATATCTGTCGTCTGGATCAATTCTGGTATCCTCCACCTGAAAGAGGACACTGGCTCTGATCCACACCACTACTCCCCTAGCATATTTTGAAAAATTGGTGAAGTATAGCTGTCCTCACCAGCGTTTCTGTAGACTGATAGCTTTGGCTGCAATAAAATGCAATTCCAACAGAAAAGCAATATGGGTATTGTGTTGAGGGGGGTAGGAGTAGACTGCATATCTGCGGGCCGAGCAGGCACCAAACATTCAATGTTATCACGCTAGTGCCAGGCATAGTCTTAAGTGAGGGATGCTATGTGGTGCGGTCCTGATTAAAGAAGCTGAAGTCATATCTGGAGCAATGTATATGTCGGCCGGGTGCAGATAAGGGAACCTAACAGTGAATGAAAGAAAAAGTAAAAAAAGAAACTACAAAAACCAAACATAAAATACCATCAGGGCACAACAGCAACAGGGTTCCATCCAAACTAGCTAACTGTGTATACATTAAGCAACGGATCAACCAGTTAGGTTACATCAATGTACGGGGTGCAGGCGAGTGAGAGCACTCTATGTGCAAAGAACGAGTTACTTACCTTCGGTAACGATGTATCTGGTAGAGACACAGTCTAGCCGCAGATTCCTTAACTTAGAATATCCCCAGGCGTCAGACCGGATCCGGAGAATTTTTTGCAGCAGCACCTCTGCGCGCCGGGGGGCGACGCCGCATGGCTCCGCCCTGACGTCGTCCACAGACATGACGTCAGTGGAGCCATATAAGTCCCTCCCGGCGCGCTGACGTCAGTTTTCTGCGGAGAAACTTTTCCGCGCCACAACGCGGAGCCACCACCAAAAACTGTGAGAGTATGGGAACAGTGTGCGAAAAAAGATGAAAAATCAGTGAAACAAAAATTGACAGTGACAAGCACTGTATACTGAAAACAATTGAAGGGAAAAAACAGAGCACCGCTCTGAAAGAGCAGAGCACCACTCTGAGAAACAGCCCCGTAAAAGCTAAGACTATGCCCCTCCCCCGAGGCAAAACGACATATGAAAAGAATGTCAAGGCAGACCACAGGAAGCCTGCAATAGCAAGATCTACCCGTGAAGGGCAACAAGACCGGAACAACATAAGTAATGACGATCTACCAAAGGTCGGCAACACCAGGAATGCCATATCCCCTTTAAGAGATCTATAGACTGAGGCACAGTCAAATAGACCCCAAATCAATTGACTGTAGTAGAGTCAAGAAACAAGAGACCCCAGAGCAATGGAGAAGGTGGGAGGGAGGGAAGAACATCATTAGTAGGCCCCACACTGGAAGAACCAGGGTGTAGGGATGTAGAAGGATACATGAACCCGCCGCCCAATCACGAGAATGGGTGGAGAAGAACAAGTAAAACAGAATGAATCATCCTACCTAGGAGGGAGGTGAAAAATGCCACCCCGTAGGAAGATAAAAGCCACCCGGAAGGAGGCGAGTACATAACACCCAACCTGAAAAGGTCCTCGCAGAGCGGGGAGGATGGGCGGGCGTTAAGGAATCTGCGGATAGACTGTGTTTCTACCAGATACATCGTTACCGAAGGTAAGTAACTCGTTCATCTGATAGAGACATCTAGCCGCAGATTCCTTAACTTAGAATAGATAGCAAAGCCATACCCCATAGGAGGCGGGTCTGCGACTGAACCCCACCAAGGTCCCAAGAGAACCCAGTCGTCAACAAGTTGACTAAACACAGTGGGGGCAGCAATGCCAGCGTGGCCAACACCAGACCAGTAAGCTCTGTAAGGAGAGGAAAACAATGGGGGGCAAAGGCATCACAAGCCGCCCAGGGACGGCATGAAAGCCCTCTCGTTTGTACAGGGTTTGAAAGGGAGCACAGAACCAGAATGTCAGTGCGGAATGTGAGAGTCCATAACTTCAGCAAAAGAAGGTGAACTGATCATAGGAGCAGATGGATCTGCAAGAGACAAAGACCCAGAGAGAGGACAAGATGGTATGACCGAGTCAGAGCATACAGGTCGAGCATGCACAACAGTGGAAGAAGCACTGTTGAAAGCGTACCAGCTAGGAAACTTTGGACAGCAGTGGTAGGATGCTGACCATGTCCAGGAAGAGCCTGTGCTACTAGAGACACAAGACCTGCCATTGCGCAATCGCCCCTTCACAAAATGACATGTGAGAGGGCGGACGTCAACAAGCAGAATGACATATAACCAGGACTACAAAAAGAGACATGCATGCGGGGGACAGAAGTACACATGGACAGACCGCGTGTACCGCTAGAACCACGCCATGTAAAGGGAAATGCACAATGGAACACAGTGAGAACAGCCCAGATGCAAAAGATGCATCACCAGGTGGGCAACCGACGAAAGGGAGCCGGCAAGCTGGACACACACACAGAAGGCTTGCTCCCATGAGAAGGCCGAGAGCAAGACCACGGACACCGCAGCAAGGAAACCGTAGTATGCGTGCCCAAGAGCGCACCAGAGGTACCAACAGCTATGTTGCAGCAGAACCGGACAGAGCAATGTCCAGACCCGTAAGCGACAACGGCCACCCAGCAGGGAGGAGCCACAGTCCCCCGCGAGACAGACTGGGAGACTGAGCAGTACTCGAAAGAGTCAGTACTAAACGGACAGAGTAACAGGAAATCGTACAGAGATGTACATACAAGACCACACAAGACAGTGAGTGTCCTGAAGAGAACACTTCCACAGAGAGCAGCAGTAGCAGCCCGAAGTAGAAGCGTGACAAACTCCTGCACGGAAACAGCAGGGGAAGAGGAAACTCCTGCGTGGGAAGTGCCCATGGAATGGAGTAGGGCACAAGGCAATGTACAGTATTGGCGTACGTGGCGAGGATGCCACCGTCTACAGACAAAGTCCAGACAGGACTGAACTACGAAAAAGTACTACCTATCCCGGAAAGAGGAAAGTAGAAACCAGTCATCGCAGGAGCGTAAGAAAAGCGTAAGCCCCCCGTGGCAGCGAACATTTTAGGGAGCATCCACGTGACACGCATAGAACACAGAAGAACCGTGCCTCGTCAGCCCTGCGTGCCTGGGAGCCGCGCCACAAGGCCCTGCCTTGAGGTCGTCCATGGCCAGGACGAACTGTGCCGGAACGGAACAGGACAAGGTGGTCCAAGGGACAGTGGCTGACGATAAGGGCAGCCAACATAGACAAGGAGGGCGAAGCTGAAATGACACTCCTGGAAGAGGCAAACCTCAAGAAAGTGAGCATCTACAGATACAGGGGAGTGCTACGGACCAACCGCAGACCCCAACGGATAGGCAATAGCCTTTGAAGAAGACTCCACAGGAGCCTACCAAGCCTTCTGTGTAAGGAAGGCAGCTAGACAATAGCCAACGAATACCCCACATAGGGTAAGCCTCAACCCCAGCTAGGGGCACCTCTTGAGCACGAACCCAGACAGAGGAGTCAAAAGAAAGCAGAATCAGCTGACCAGCTGCACTAAATAGAAGCAAAAACGGCGGGACGCCGTACAGGCCACCTGGGTATTACGTCATGAACCCAGGGCCCAGAACAAGCAGAGACAACACTGCACCCGAAAATAAAAGTCCACAAAAGGACTAGAAAACACAAAGTCACGGGAGCCCAGACATGAGGCGGTTGACTGCTGATTCCGCATGACTGTCAAAAAGGGTCACGCCATCAAATGGCAAATCCCGAAGACTCTCCCGAACATTGTCAGGGAAACCGACATCGCGCAGCCAGGCATGGCGACGCAGAGCAACGGACCTGCCCATCGCCCGACCCACAGAGTCAGTGGTGTCCATAGCCGACCGAATGGTAAATTGTGCCATTTCTCGGCCATCATGAAGGAGACGATCCAGGTCAGCACGGGGACCCTCTGGAAGAGAGGGAAGAAGACGCTCGACCGAGTCCCAAAGGGCAAAAGTAGCCCGTGCAAACACGCAAGACGTGTTCAGAGCACGGATGCCCGAACTAGTGGACGCAAAAATTTGGCCTCCACATGTCTCCACGTCTCCAACCAACGAGACTCCCTAGTGGGAGGTAGCAACGGGAGAGGAGAGGAAGGTTGCAAGGTGAAAGCCGCCTGGACCACCCGGCAGTGAGCCCTAGGATGAAGGGACAAACATACAGGGTCATCTGGAGCCGGGCGATGCAGACGTGCGATGGCCCGATCCACAGGGTCTCCCGAGGAGGGCCGTGCCAAAGTGCCAAGAAGGGTGTCAAATAACGACCCGCCAAAAGGCAGCAAGGGCTCCACCTCCACAGCATCCTGGTGGAGGAGATCCAATAATGGATCAGAAGGCAAGGAGACCGAGGGGGGGTTGCAGGTGTAAAATAGCAGTAGCCCTGCGAACAGCCCTCGCAAATGCCGCGCTAGCCTCTGTAGCCATTCTAGGTTGCGATAACAAACCATCTGTAGGGGACGGTTGAAGACTAATGCGTCCCCCAGAAAGGAGACACGCCGCAGCCGGAGGTCGAGCAAAGGGCCACTGGCCAGGGGGCAGCGGAGCCGGAGAGCGTCGAAACAACCCTGGGTGCTCCGGGTCCTGATCCTCTTCGAACAGAGGAACAACAGGGAACGGCACCAGAGTCGACCAACGTCGAGACGGCGTCGTATCGACGTTGACAATCACCAGGGGTGACTCGGCCTGGCGTCGGACCGGCGTCGACACGCCCTCCACTGAGGCCTGCGGGGAGGAAGGATGCCGACAAGGAGTCGAGCTCCGTGCTGCAGCCGCATCCGACGTCGGCGCAGGGAGCCCCAAAGGGCTATGCGGAGACGGGGCAGAAGGGCTCTACGTCTGACTGGGATGCCCCTCCGGGCCGTGTCCTGATGTCGCAGCGACTCCGGAACCGGAGTCGAGGCACCCGGCCGGTGCCGAGGGCGAACCCGCTGGCGAGGACCCGACCTGAGTCCCTACCCCCTCTGTGGGGCCCGAGGGCGCGCCAGGGAGAGGGGGTGACCCAAAGATGGAGTGAAGAGCCTTGGAATAGGCTTCCATCTGGGCCTGAGTCGCCCCAACACCCGGAAAGGGTGGGTATAAGGGGACCGACTCCTGGGCGCCCACACCCGGTAAGGACCGGGAGCAGCGGGCCCCGTCGTCACGTTTATGTGAGGTCGACGACCTCCGTGACTTGTTTGTGCTCACCTGCGGCAGGCGAACGACGTCCGCGGGAACGACTCCGTGACCGGACCCGAACAGGAGCCCCAGCTCGAGATGGAGATCGGCGGCGCGAAGGCTCTGAGCGGGACAGCCGGGCGGTCAACAACTTCATCCGGCGCTCCCGCAGGGACTTCGGCTTCATCTGCCGGCAGGCGTCGCATTCCTCGGAGTCGTGGTGCTCTCCTAGGCACCACATACAGACCGCGTGCGGATCCGTCGCTGACATCTGCCGCGTACAGGTCTCACACGCCTTGAAACCGGAAGGCATCGAACACCGTTCCCTGACGCCGAAGGCGTCGAGAAGGCCTGAAACAACAGGCCTGAAACAGGCCAGAGGAACTGCTTACTCCTGGATCCGCGTTGGGACGCGGAAAAGAAGGAAACTGACGTCAGCGCGCCGGGAGGGACTTATATGGCTCCACTGACGTCATACGTCAGGGCGGAGCCATGCGGCGCCACCCCCGGCATTTCAGAGGTGCTGCTGCAAAAAATTCTCCGGATCCAGTCTGACGCCTGGGGATATTCTAAGTTAAGGAATCTGCGGCTAGATGTCTCTATCAGATACATTTTTTAACAGACAGGAGTAGGTATGGTGTCTACAGTACGAGGTAAATCAACATGAGACATCAGCCACAGATCTGGGCGATTATAGAGGGCTGTGGTGTCATGATCGTTCTTTTGCAATGTTCTAAGGAATAGCACCTTATTATTGGCGAGTTCAAATGAGGTCATCTGCTGTTTGCGCTGTGACTTCTGGCAGTGTAATCACATCAATCTTGGAGGGACAGGTAGCAACTGAGCTGTCCTCGCTTGAGTACACCCACTGATTCTTTGTCAGCATCCAAGAAAGGATGCTGGCCGCCATCTGCAGAGCATTTGCTGCAAAAATTGATAATGCTGCAAACTCATCCAAAGAGTTGTTCAATAATGTGAGTAGTCTAATGAATCCCGTAAAAAGCACACCGGGGCCCCCTCCCTCAGATTCATTATGTAACATGTTAGAAAACTTTTTTCTGGAGAAGGTCAATAGTATCCTCCTCGCACTTGGAGGTGTGGAAGATACAGTTATTGCCCCCCAACAGGGACATGATCAATTAAGTATGTTCTCAGAAATCACCCAAGAAGATACCGGAGATTCTTAAATCCTTAAAATCAGGCTCTTGTTGGACCCTGATGCTCAAAGGACGAAAGACAGTGATAACTCTGCTAACAAATATGTTTAACTTTTCTCTTGCATCAGTCTCTCCAGCATGGAAACATGCCATTGTCAGCCACTGTTGAAAAAAACCCTAGGAAGACTCCCTAAAATGTGAAAATTATTGCCCAATTTCCCTCCTCCAAGGTCCCAGCAAAATTCTAGAAATATTTGTCAACAGAAACCTCTTGTTATATCTGGAAACCAAGGACATTTTACATCCATCACAAACAGGTTTTAGATGGGGCTGCAGCATGGAAACAGCACTGCTGGCCGCCACGGAAGAACTTAGAGCCATTTTGGATGAAGGTGGGACAGCTGCCCTGATCCTGCTGGATTTGAGTGCGGCTTTATACACTGTCTCCCACCCAATGCTAGTAAAAAGGCTGGAAGAGGTAGGTATAGTAGAAAGAGCTCTAAAATGGCTCACCCCCTTCCTCCAAAATAGAACCTTCCAGGTCCCTGAAGAAACCACATTCTCAGAATGTTATTTCCTGGGATGTGGGGTACCACAGGTGTCCTCGTTGAGCCCCACCTTGCTCAACCTGTATGTCCGTCCACTGGCAGAAATTATAAAGGCCCATGGTATCTCTACAATATCCTACGCTGATAAAACTCAGAATATCTTCTCCCTTTCTCATCAAACTAGTGGATCTTCCAACCAGCTTAATAATTGCCTAAAAAATGTTGTAGACTGGATGGCATCTAGCAATCTTAAACTAAACGGGGATAAAACTGAGGTCATGATGGTAGTAGGTAACAACCCTGCCAGGTGGATGCAGATCAATTGGCCAAATGTTATGGGAGAGCAACCCGTAAATAAAGTGGAGGTCAAGAGTCTAGGCTTCTGGGTAGACAACAAGAACTCAATGGCAACACAGGCAAAAAAAAAAAGAGCGGCAATATGTTTCGGCCTATTAAGGTCCTTGAGAAAGCTTTAGAGATGGCTACCTAAGCCATAAAGTAGCGTGGTAGTGCAAGAACTAGTCCTCTCAACTTGATTATGGGAACTCACCATACTTGGGTAGCCCCAAAATAGTCATAAAAAGACTTCGTCATTCAGAATGCTGCAGCACGTATGCTACTGAAAATAACCAAATGCCAGTCGGAAACTCTGGCAAACCTGCACTAGCACCCAATAGTCAAGAGAATTCTCTTCAAGACTGTGCATTGCTCTCCGCGTCATGTATAAGTGCCCGGAGTTGATCCAAAGACTACTTACTGCCTATGATCCTACAAGAACAATGTGCTCCACCAACCAGCAACTCTTTACAATACCAAGAACAAAAAGATCAAGGAGTGGAGGACTCTCTTTTACGTTTTTGGCCCGAAAACTCTAGAATTCCCTTCCTCTGCAAATAAGGAAAACAGAGTCAGAACCACAATTTAGAAAATTGCTAAAAACTGCCCTATTCAACTAAATTGCCAGATAGGAATGTTATCTCTAAGCTATCTTAGATCAGGGATTCCCAGATGGGTAGCCATGCACTCTACAAATACCCATGAATACAACAGAGCATGACATTGCTCCTGTATTAATAGAATAGAGCATGATGACACTCCTGTATTACCTGTCCCAGATCAGGTGTAGACCTGACGTTTAGGGGGCGCTCCTCCCTTCGGCGCCTCCTGCGGCGGCAATCTCTACGGGGGAGCCCAAGTACCCCATCTCCAGACTGAGAGGGATGTTGTGATGCAGGTCCTCTTGTATTAGTCCAGTCCCATGCCTCCTTAGGGTCAGTAAAAAACTATGATTTGCTGTCCATCAGGACCCTCAGTTTCTCCAGGAAGAGGAGGGAGTACTGCATATCCAGGTCACGCAAGCGGTAATAACCAACAGGTATTAGCTCTTTTGATGCTGCACTGCCAGTGTGTAATCTGGAAAGAGCATTATTCGGACATTGTCCGCAGTAAGGTCTGTAATCTTACGAGCTTCTCTACAGATAAGGTCACGGTCCTGATCGTGCAGCACTTTGAAGACTAGCTGTCTAGGGTTGGCTCCCGGCAAAGGTTTCCGGTGTACCCTCTCAACAAAGAAAAATGGGGAGAGGGTCGAGGGAGGGACGAGCTCCTGGATCCATTGTTCAATGTAAGTAACTGCGTCTGGACCCTCAGTGTTCTCCGGAAGGTCCACCACTCGAATATTGTTGCGTCTTAAGCGGCCTTCTGCATCATTCGCCCTCTCCTTCAGTACATGTATTCTGTCCGTATGTTGTTGTAGCTGAGTTTCTGCTGCGTGGGCCTGGGGCTGCAAAGTAGCAAGTGACTGCTCCCTTTCATGCACCCTATGAACCAACTTCCGGTGATCAGCATAGAGGAGAGTAAGGTCCGCAGCCACAGTATCAATCTTGTTTTTAAGTGAAAATCTCAATTTTTCGATGTGCCTATTTTGACCTTGAGCCAGATATTGATCCACAGACAATAGATTGGTGTGATGGGGCACCTGTGGCACGGTAGCACAGGCGACCCATGTTTCGGCCTGCCAGTTGATGATGTTGAGATGTTTAGAGGCCTTGAGAGTGAGCCCGCATGCCAGTATCAGGAATGACTAGGCCACAAGGCAGCACAAGCAGCTCACCAGTAAGTCCCAGAAGTAATGGCAGAGGGTGGGAGCCCTTTGGTCCGGGGAGGTAGATTGGCAATGAGGAGAGGGGATGAGCATGATGTCTGTGTATGAGAACACTTAAGTGTTAGTCAGCTACAATGGCAGTGAGATTACAGATATGAAAAGGGTCTGCTTGAACCTCAAAGGATGTGCAGCAAATGCAGCCCTACACAGGTAGGTAATTGTAAAAGCTGGTGCTCTTCCTCAATAAGGATTCAGGACCGCAGTCGACCACAGCTGGGGGGGCGAGTTAGGTGGGAAAAAGTATTTACAACACGGCGTGAACCACACACTGCCGTTATAACGCAGGCGTTACAACGAATGCGTCTTTACCATGCATTTCTTTACCAAGCATATCGTTCCAGCGACATGCTTTAGGGAAAGCAGCATTGAAGTTTAAAGTTCAATGATTTCCCTATTGTTGCGCAGACTGCAGCTGGAATAGTAGATTATACAGCTCCAAAGTCCTGCGCTTTCCCTAAGCATGTCGCTGTAACAATATGTGTGGTAAAAATGCATTCGTTGTAAAGACTGCGGAGTCACAGCATGCATGCTAAAGGCATGCATTAATCCAACATACAACCCCATTAGGCCTTTAAATGAACAAGAGGCAGGCTTTGGTCAATAACAATCAGGTGTAGGGGACTGGGGACGTTATCCGCTCATTATGTCCAATTAGCATTAAAGAGCAAGAAGGGAAGGCAGCGCCAGGTACATACACCAGGGCATACCAGTGCCAAGTTTGTTCAATCTGCCCCCTTTATAATCTGAACAAATGATGTGAGCCAGATGAGTGGCTGTATATACTATACTAGTCTTGGTGTGGGCCGGCTCAATACACTTGGCTAAAGTGATGGCATATGTATCCTTGAGCATTAAAGTGAATGATGGGCAGTATGTCTGCTGTTTCAATCCAATAAGCCCATTCGGATAGCGCTGCAGGCAGAGGGCAGCACAAACCGTTTCATCAACACTGCGATGCATCTGTACCTGTTCAGGATGATAAGGTCGGGCGCTCTGGCACGATGCGCCACAAAGCAGTTGCTGCTGGGCCGTGACTCGTCTACCGGCAATCAGTGGGCTCGCCCCGTGGGCTTAAGAATCCCCAAACAAGGAGATCCAGATGGACACAGAGTTATACTTTTGTGAAAACGAGGGTTCTGTACCCTCAGCAGTCACTTTGTGGGAGGAATACAAGACGGTACTGCGGGACAGAGCGCAAAATATAATAGTCCACAAACGAAAGGAAGAGACTCACCAGGTTGAGGCCCTAGAACATACACTCCTAGTCCAGGAGAGACATATTAACCCCAACACAGACGTCCACTTACTTCGCCAGAAGTCGATAACACGAAGGGAATATCGGCTGGTGGTGGAGCGTGAAGTGCGAACCCAGCTCCAGCCCACACAACACCAACTTTACGAGTCTGGAGACAGAGCAGGGAAGCTCCTAGCCTGGCTGGGTAAGAAAGAGAGAGAAGCATGGTGGGTGGTTATGTTCAGCGACAAAGAGGAAACACACACAACACCACCAGCGATAGCAGACGCCTTCGCCCACTATTACAGGGACCTCTATAAGGACAGGCCCCTAGCAGATGCCACTCAAATAAATAGTTACCTTAAGGCCATAGACATCCCCACTCTTACCCGAGATGATCGGACGACCTTTGAAAAAGACCTCACACTACAGGAAGTGACTGATGTAATTAATAGGCAAAAATCGGGGGAAACCCCGGGTCCGTCTGAATTTTTTAAACACGACGCTAACTTGCTAGTCTCACATCTCCTGAATATCTTTCGGGCAGCGCTGGAGGAAGGGACACTCCCACCAGATCTCTGTCAAGCGACCGTAGTTGTGATTCATAAGCCTGGAAATCCCCCCACGGATTGTGGATCATACCGCCCGATATCACTACTTAACGTGAAAAACAAAAATCCTGGCCTCTATCCTGGCTGCACGTTTGCTGCCAGTGATCACATCCCTTATTCACTGTGACCAATCTGGCTATATGCCTAAACGGCCACACGCTGCAACCTCCGTCGCCTGGCCAACTGGTTAGACACGTTCACGGACAGGTCCGCCCCGCATGTACTCCTCTCCTTAGATGCCAAAAAGGCCATTGATGCAGTACACTGGCCATTCATGCGTCAGGCCCTGTTAAGGTTTGGATTTGGCCCTTCATGGCATGGGTAGAACTGCGATACACTAACCCAAGAACCAGAGTGCGCGTTAATAGGGTGATGGCGGAATTCCCGATGAAAAGAGGCACTAGACAGGGTTGCCCCCTTTCCCCGCTATTAGTCGCCCTGATACTAGAGCTGCTTGCGTGCCTGATCAGGGTGCACCTAGAATTAAGCGGGTTTAGTAATGACGCAGGGCTCCTCAGGGACGAGAGGATTTCATTATACGCAGACGATATATTACTATATGTCACCGACCCTGACAATATACTTCCTCTGAATTTGCAATTATTCAAAGACTACGGTAGCCAGTCGGGATACAACATCAACTGGGACAAGTCAAGCCTCTAAGTGGCAGGGGGGGTCGTTAGATACATACAGACTACCAAGGCAACTTGCATTGGTCAAGGAGGGCTTCCATTAAATGGGGCTCTATATTTCCACTGACGAAGCAATGTGCCTCAACCGTAACATCAAACGAATTCTGGCAGAATTCCGTGAAGATGTGGAGACGGCTCCCTTTGACACTACTTGGTAGAGCCGCCCTGTACAAAATGATTACACTCCCGGAATTGCTTTATGTGCTGAAAAACACATACTGCAGCATACCGGAGATGATCTTTGCCGCCATTAATGAGGAACTGAGCACACTCCTATAGAATGGGGGCCACCCGAGAATAGCATTACAGACGCTACAGCGCAACCAATATAATGGGGGAAATCGCCCTGCCCGACATACAGTCCTACTACCGGGCGGCCCACCTAGAGGTCATCAATGAATGGGGACACATACCCGGTGACCACCCCACTTACGCCTTGGAAAGGCTCCAATTCCGACACCACACTTATCTTCATTACATATATGGGGGCAAGGGGACCTGTCTATTATTGCCTGCAACCCAGAGGGCTGTAGATCTGGAAGGGGGCAGAACGCGAAATGAAATGGGACAAGAGACTGATGAAGGAAACACCACTCTGGGAGGGCACGAGATTACCAGACTGGGCGACATACTTAAAGAAGGGAATCTGATTTCCTTTGACGTACTCCAATCCAAATACCAGCGAAATAACTCCCAAAGATATAAGTACCAGCAGTTACAACATGCCTGGAAAGCAGAGGCAATAGACACCACCGACATCCCTGAGTTTGCTCCAGTTGAAGGCAGACTATTGCAGGAAAAAATTCCTGATAAATCTGTGTCCTGGACCTACAAAACACTAATCAATAACATCCCAGATAAGCTGCTATCCCATAGGAGGTTCAAATAGGAAAAACCAACACAGAGCAGTTGGAAGATATTGACTGGGAAGCGGTCTTAATGCACCCGAGAGAAGTAGCGATCAGGCTGCGGCTACGCTTGGTACAGTTCAAAATCCTACATAGAGTATACTTTGATAGGGTGCGCCTACACACCATGGGGAGAGCAGATACTCCTAACTGCCTGAGGTGTAAAACAGAATGCGGTACATATATACATACACTATGGAAATGTCAACATATAGAAAATTATTGGTCCCAGATACTAAGGGAGTTAAACAGGATATTAGGGGCTCAACTCCAGATGGATGCCAAACACGTACTGCTGGGTGTCTCCACGGAAGTGGACCTCTCTCGCAGCAAACTCCTACTATGTAACTTAGGGCTGGTGGTGGCCAAAAGGGATATTACTCGGTACTGGGGCACCCCTCATCTCCCCCACATTGGCGGAGTGGAGAGTGAGTATGGACCTATACATAGTCGCAGAAAAGGTGACATGTAAAGCCTGGTGATGCCCGAAAAAGTTTACCAAGATCTGGACCCCCCTTGTTGAGCTACTATGGCCTTGAGATGGAAAGTGAGGAAATAAGAGATAGTCATCCATGTGCCTGAGCCAGAGATCTGGGAGGAGATGGGGGCGGCCGACCTCTCCCCAGCCCAGAGCCTACACAGCATAGAGGGGGGTGATATGATGCTTTGTCTCGTGCTTGATAACCTGTTGAATGGTTGTATTTACACTAATGGAATGCTGTAATCCATTCCTGAAACGTCAAGTTTACTACATGCAATGTATATGTCCCAATGTACTGGCTACCTTAGTGTTAATAAAAAGAATCCCCAAGCAGCCTTACAGCATGTCGCGGTGTGCCTCAGGAGTGAATGGAGGCAACTGCAGGCAGTCTGTCAGAGCGGAGGGGGGGTCAGAGGCTAAAATGAGGGGCCTCTATGCACCATGCAAAATAGTCCCAGGCCTATTCCCTTTGTCGGGCAGGTCCCATAGCAGGGCGGTGTATGGGCATCACCCTGCAGCAGTGCATTTGAGAGTGGAGCGGGCATCCAGTGATGGTCAAAGTCCTGGAGTGTCCAGTCTGCCAAGTGGGGCTCAAAGCATATATGCATGGGGCGAGAGAGAAGAGGGTGATTAATGTCCAGCGGTCTATATAGGCTCTCGCCCGGCTCGTGTGCAAAGGTATGTCTATTGCAGTCAGGTAGACCCCGCAACGAGACCGAGAGGTCAGGCACACCATGCAGGGGAGAGATAACGGCTGTGACGCGCTACCTTGATCAGATTAAGCAGGGCCCACGCAGCGGTGCAGCTCCGATGACGGAGTAGTGTCCTCCAAGTAGACAAAGCGTTGCAATCTCCCTGGGCCCAGCCGGGGGGTTCACACGCTGCAAGAACGTCCAAAATGTCAGCTGCAGTCACAGTGGCTCACGTAGAGTGTAGACACCACGTCGCACAGTGATGGTAGGTGATGTGTCAGAAAAACAGCATATTTTAGGGGCACGACGCAGAGCTCCATTACAGAGCATCCGCCCCTAAAGCCACGCCCAACCGGCTTGCTTCTAATACTGTTGGCGCCTTAACCCAGATTAACTGAGTTAATTGTTATGCATAAATTGATTATGCAAAACTGCTTAGCGTTAGATATCCTTCTTGCAAAAGAGGGACGTGTTTGCAAGGTATTGACGGACAAGTACTGCTGCACCTTTATACCTGATTAACAGAAGGGTTAATAATGCATGTGAGTAATATAACTAATATCTATTGAGAAGTCCAGGCTTTGAAAGAGCATGGTTTGTGGGAAGCAGTAGGTTCCAGGGTTAGTGAGATAGGTTAGAGTTTTAGTAAGGTTGGTGAATGGTTTGATAGTCTGGCAAGGTGTATGCTCAGATTAATTTTAACACCTGTAATATTTGTAATGATTTGTGCAATTGTCCTGTTTCTCTTGTTTAAATTCCCCGAGTATTTGTTTTTAAAATGTAAGTGTAAAGATGGAGGAAAATCATCAAAACTTGAGAGAAGAATTTGAGATGGAGGATGCTAATGATCATGCTTACAACCAGGTAAAATTGACAGAGGAATCAACTCCAAAGAGGCATTGTGATGCAGACTCTTTTATAATTGACGATTAGTTTAATTCTATTAATTGTGTTTTAGTGATTATTAAAAATTCAGGGGGGGTCGTTAGAAGGATGTTTGTGTGTTAATATTTTTATGCATCATTAACAAAATGCAGAACGTATTTTCACAGTCAATTACACTGGTATATTAGAAGCTGGAATCCATCTTGTCCAAAATGGAAGTCACCCTTGTCACTCATGTCTTCCCCCTGCACATCTCTCTGCCTGTTTTTTCTGCAGCACGTAGTCAAGCAGATTATTAATTGTTTATTTCCATTGTCATTGTTGATGCTCCCTTTGCTGAAATTTCCCCGGCTCAGTCACTGAACTGCAACTATTACTTCAAGGTCTTTCCACTACATCACTATGCCCTATTCATCCATATAACACACTGTTGTTTATGTATCTAGTTTGTTCTAGCATCTCCAGACATTAGCATAAAGGGGGCAGAATAATTATTCATGTAGTGGGATAGTGATAGGAAAATTTCACATCATATTGTCTTAACACCTGTTCCCTGATTTGCTGATGAAATTATACATTTGCTCAACCCACAGTGATTCTGCAGTTCTGTTAATATCATATGCGACAATGTATAAAAACCCTTGATTTTGGGAGGTGACCCAGAAGAATTTCCTGCTCTACTGGGTATGCTGTCCCTTACTCTCCCGATTTTGCTGCTTACTTGAGACTTAGAATAATTTCTGATTTTGCATTTCTCTGTATTACCTTATATACAGAGAGCCTTTATGGCATTGACTCCGTATCATCTAATTTTTGAATTTAACAATAAAACTTTTTAATTATTGTATTGATCTGGAACTCAGTTTTTGTGTGGGCCCCTTTACTTAATTGAATGAATCTTCTGATATTTTGATGCATTGGGAGGTGCCTTAGCAAAGGGACATATTGCTCATGAAACTGAGGTTTAAAACGGTCTCCATCCAACAAATTTGTGGGCATTCTGACTGAGGTAAATTTTGGGGCGACTAAAATTTCTGAGTTTCCCGCACACACAGGGAGTGCCCATGACTCCCTCACTTACACTGTGTTCCAACAGCTGTCACAGAGAGAACACATAGATGGATAGTTACTGTGTAAGAATGCTTGCCAAAACACCTAGCTTCTTAAATTTATTGTTTGAAAGGACTGCTTGTTTAAACATCCACTGGGAAAAACACCAGCGTTTGACCTTGTTTACGAAAAAACAGAAACACAGGGCAGGCAGGATATATACAGCACAGCAAAAGAGCATGGTGAATGAGAGAGTACACATTTGGGATTCCTGCATCACATTATTGCTGCTGTCATTGCTTATGTGATGTGACAGGCAGTAAAACTCTGGGTGTGCTACATTAAGCTTGTTGTGTCATGAACAGTGTTGCACAACATGGCGACGAAGCACGATGCCTGCACTTCAAAATGGAGGTGGGTTAAAGAAGACTGGGCGGTGTTTGAGAGTCTAGCTGAAAGTAACTAGTGGAGACCTTTTCTGTATGAGTGGGTTGAACATCAACGTCCAGGAGTATCTAAACTCGCGACACATACTGAAAACAACAGCTCAAGACCAGCACTACTAGTTTACTTTACCAATGGGAATAACACTGTAATCTAGCTCAGGTAACAGAAATGGATTGGACTTTGTTGGCTGTTGACTTAGACATGCAGCATTGTAGGACCCACATAGACAACTGCCCTGGGTTTCTCATCGCCTGAGCCCATCCGCTCTGGCAACTATTGTTGGACTTGGCCCTTTCTGCAGGGTCATCCCTAGACATTTTGCCTTCCTCCTCCTATTTTTTTTGTTGGTCTTAGGACTTTGTGCACTTTACTATTGCTATCCTGTGCTAAAGTGTTTGTGCTCTCTCCTCTAAACATGGTAAAATTGGCTTACACCCAATTGGCATATTTAATTTACCTGTAAGTCCCTAGTAAAGTGGTATTACATGCGCCCAGGACCTGTACAGTCAATGCTACTAGTAAGCCTGCAGCAATGATTTAGCTACCCACTTAAGTAGCCCTATAAAACAGGTCTCTGGCCTGCCATTGCAGCCAGTGTGTGTCGTTTTAAACTACTATTTCGACCTGGCAAAATAAACTTTTTGTTAGGCCCAAACCTTCCTTTTTAGTACATATAAGCCACTCATAGGGTAGGCCCTCAACAACCCAAAGGGCAGGGTGCAGTGTATTTAAACATCATTGTACATGTACTTTCAAGTCTTACATGTCCTGATAGTGAAAAACTCTTAAGTTCTTTTTTCACAATTGCAAGGCCTACCTCTGACATAGGATAACATTGGGCTTACCTTATTACATTTAATAAGAATGCTTTCCAAATAGTAACAGGAAAAGAGTTCGAGTCTGGCGTCTAGAGAATTGTAATTAAAAGCCCTCTTTAATGGTAAAGTCAGATTTTTTAATCACAATTCTGAAACTGTCACTTTTAGAAAGTTGGCGGTTTTTTTGTTGTAACTTCCAGCCTGATCCTGGGTCACATGACTAGGTGTAGCTGGCAGTTGGAAGGGAAGATAGGTGTTGGCAGGATGGGCCACTCGAGTTAACGAGGGGGGAACTGTCACCTACCACACTTGCACATCACAAAGGCTCTGCCTGAGCACTCTCACAAAGGGTTTGTACAACTATTGGGCCTCAGACCCAAACTCTTCAGTACACTTCTGGACTTGTGTGAGACTCTGTAAGGAAGAAGAACTGCTGTGCTGCTGAAAGGACGGCTACTCTGCTATCCTGCTGTGCTGACCTGCTTCCCCCTTACCTGGTTGAGAAGAACTGGATCTGCAACCTGCAACAAGGGTGATTCCTAGGGCTAGTTTCTGGTAACCAGTACCTGGACTCTGCAACTGTGAGTCTTACCCTGCCAAATGGTGCCATCCCAGTCCTGGACCCTTGGAAGTGGACCTGAAGCTGCTCTGTGGACCCAGCAAAACCGATTTATCTCCTATGCAGCATGGCGCAACCCTGAGCAGAACTGATGCATCGCTTCTGCTGCATAGACTTTCATGGCACAAGGACTTTGCATCGCCTTCACAGCCTCATCGGAACCACCACTGCGCAACTCATCCTCGATGCAGACCCTTGCATCGCAAACTCTCATCAACGGTCGCCTCGACGAAGATGCAGGTCCCCGCATCACATGGCCTGCAGCTTTTTGGAATGTGTGATGCATCCTCGAAGCAGGACTTCTCATTGAAAGCTCCCTCGTGATGGCCTCCTCAATGACGCAGGCCCTCACATCAACGCCTCACAGCTCTCCGGAACCAATGCTTTGCGAGGCATCTCTGACTTGGACCTTGCATCACCTTGGCTGCGTGACGCATCTTCGACGCAGAACCTCACTTAACTAGGTCCCTGAAGCCAGCCCGCGCTCTATCTCAGTAGGCCTGAACTATTGACATTGTTCCTGTCCAGCACAGCCAGATTACCATAGCTTGCGGTTTGTGCTTTTTGGCACTATATTCACTGAAATCTTTAAACTTGCACATCTCCAGTTTTATTGATTGGATTTTTGTTGTTTTGGTCTTGTTTTATTTAATAAAAGTTACTCTATTTTTCTAATCTTGTGTGGGAGTTTTTTTGTGTTGTGTTTTCACTTTATTACTGTTTGAAGTGCTGCATAAATACTTTACACGCTGTCTCTAAGTTAAGCATGACTGCTTTGTGCAAAGCTACCAGAGGGTTAAGCACAGGTTAATTTGGGGTGGTTTGTGACTTCACCCTGGCAAGGATTGTGGTTGCTGCTTGAGTAGGGTTTCACCCCCTCTCAACCAGGAACCCAATTTCTTACAACTATTATTTATAACCTGAAGCTGTGCCTGGCATCAGGGTACCTAAATGTGTTACCACATAGGTAACAGATGGCTCACTACATTCCTTTGCAACATAACTTCTGAACATCTCATAATATATACAAGGTTCAGTTCTACTCAAGGCACTAGTTATGATCACACAGCCGTTAAGATGGCAATGGCTTTGGCCACAGGTGATATCGGACATCATTCTGCCCAGGAGGTGTGCATGGTCTTGTTGGTGGAGGTTCTGGCTCCATGGGTCTTACTCAGACCTCAAGAACACTGACAGGTTCTGTAGGATGAGCTACCACTGCGGGGGCTGTCTAATATTCCAAATCAGACCGAAGGTCTTCATCTTGATACAATTCAGTGGTCGGCTTTCTTCATTTTTTGAGTCACTGCTTCCACACCCCTCTAAGCAATGATCGTAGTGCTATTCCTGACTGTCGCAGTCTATGGCTCACTCTCATAAAGCATTCCAAACTTGACGCTTATATATCAGTTTCTAATCAGGACCATGTCCATGTTGTATGTCATTGCCCTACTAGCATCATCGTTGCTCGTCCACCACCTCTGTTGTCTAAGAACAGGCTTGGGGGTGCTGCGTAGCAGGTTGGTGATGTCGGGATAGCGTAAGCTATTTTATGGCCAAACATCATTGTTGCCTGAGCCCAGCAAGTTATGCAGCGCAGAGTGCTGCAATACATTCACAAAAATAGTAGCTTGCCAGTTCAATTTCCGCTACTTGTACCCTACATCTTCAGATGGTCTTGTTGATGGTTCTTATCATTCATTCTACTTCCCCATTCGCTTGAGGCCACCAAAGAGTAATCATCCCATGGTGTATGCTAAGAGACAGCTTTGGAACTCTGCTCCTTGAAACGGCCGGCCTTTCTTTGTCTTAATAACAGCAGGCAGTTCAGAGGTCCCTAGGATTTTTCCAGTTTCAGGTATACATCTTCAAATGCCATTGACGGCACTACTTCCACAACCTGGAATTTTGTGCGCACATCCCTAGGCATTTTCCGTTAATCTTTTGTATGCATGTATTGTTGTCTGTCCTAATACCAGACTACTGGACGTTAATGACAAGACAGATAGCTAGGGATCTGTCTGTCTTGATAAAGGCTGCTGTCCCTCCCCCTTCTGCACAAAAAAAAAAATCAGCCAAAACATGTCGACAATATGGTGGGATGGGAGGGCAATAATATCCCTTCAAGCATCACAACTTCTTTCTTATTTCCTTTTAATCCGGTCAGTAAAGCCCTGAATAAACTGAGGGTGGGGCTTTAGCCAAGTTTTATTCTTACAATCTGTTCTGATCCCTACTTATAACATCCAGTGCTCCCACTAGTTGGTAGAGGGTATTCAAAAAGTATTTGGTGTTTTGGGTGTGGGAAATGCTCTATGATGAAGTGTGCCATAAATCGTGCTTGAAGGCTGAGGGATCTCTGTCATCTGAGTTGGTTCACATTTTATAATAGCTTTTGACACTCGCTGAGCAAAACGTGTACTATTTATAACCTTATGCGACATGCAGGGTCTGGGTGCCTTGATGTGTTCTCATTCATTTCGCACACTATAGTGACTCAGTGGACTAATGTGTTCACTGCCAAGATACCCATCCAGGCGAAAATGCTCTCTACAGATGTGCCTGTTATTGTAGGCTATCAGCACACAGACAAAAAACTAAGGCAACTAATATTGATCAGCCAGTAAGCTACAGTTTGATTAACAGGAAAACCCATGTTAAGAAATGTTTGAACTGTGCTTGAATGTTAGTGTGTGATAGAAAGATGGAGAGCTGTCCAGGGAGTGAAAGGCAGAGTCAGAATAAGGGCTGCCCAAGGCTTAGATGGTCTCACACTTAGTTTGCCTTGCAAGCATACATATTGCGACTACCCTACCTACATGTAGGCTGATCTGGTCGTGGGCAGCCTCTCTCATGTTGTATTTTGATATGTGGTGTTTTCAAGTGCAACGTTATACACAGCTCTGCAAAATCATAGTAAAAAATATATGGCTCATTCTTCAGAGATTAGACCCAATTCACTATTTGATTGAATTAGGTAATTTTGTTTAATATAATTAAATTTGTTTAATATAATTTGATATACTTTTGAGGAAACTAGTTGTTGATAAGGTAAATAAAGCACAGTCAAACCACAAAGTGGATTTGTTATAATAAGTAACACAGTAAAGTTCATACTTTTGGTCACGCAAACTTGAAATACAAATAAACAAAATTGGAATGCAGTCTCTCTTAATTAAGTTGTTGTGTTTCGAAATTACATTTACCATTTCCATAGCCTCTTGTTGGCTTCACTGTGTAAGTCTTTTGTCCATATTGGGGTTGGTATCCAGGTCTATTGGCTCATAGCACTGTTTTGTTTATCATGGGGCTCTACTACCCAAAACCGATTTGCACCACTTGGTTGCATCTCACTTCAAATCATGGTTTTTCAATCCCTTTGTCTTTGCCCTTTTGTCTGTGCTCATGTGTTTATCACTGATGTGAGAGGCTACATCTCAGAGAACAGAGATATCTTCTTGTGACCACACTGAGCCGCCCTATACTGACCCACTGTGCACCTCTGTTCACCATTAAGCTTTCAGTCAGTATTTTGTCTGGCCAGTCAGATGAAAGGCAGCCATCCCTTTAGAACCTTGCTTGACCTATGCAATAAAACTCAATATTCCCATCCTAGGCCAGGAAATAAAACAAATAACTAATGTGACCCTTCGCCAAGGAACAGATGCTAAAGATTTACTACCCCATTACTAAAGAAAAGCAGGTCAACTTGGAGGACCCTGCAAATCATAAACCTACGTTTATAAGTAAAATCGTACTAACACAACAAAAAACAGAATTTGCAGAGGGATACAGCATCGCACAGAAAATCCGGTTTTAAGCCAGGGAGATTTACTCAAAACCACAATAGGTGAAATTTGAGATGTGAGAATCTCTCATGGGAGGAGACAACCTGAAACATTGTTCCTGCTCGATTTGTCAACAGCATGTGATACAGTGGGCCACATAACACTACTGGATGATTTTGAAAAAAGGGCCAGTATGTCCAGAATAACTCTTCAATGGTGCTAAATATTCTTGGGGGGGGGGGGGGGGGAAGGGAAAAAAAAAATTTCGCAGGTGGAGGAAGAGGGGTGGAACTGAGTGAGCTCGAAGGAGGCCGCTCCCCAGAAGATCAAGTGGCTCCTCAAACTCCATCACCTCTGTACACTCAGGCCTTAACACAAAGACAAGGAACACTAATACTGCAATAAAAGTCTTAAGACGCATAAATGGAGGGCCCTACTGGAAGGGTGCTGAACATAAACCAGCAACTATACAAAAATCCTTTTTGGGAGTTTCAACAAGTCCTGGCATGTGCATTGTACATCCTGTGCATGGTCCATAACTAGAGACACTAGAGAATATGGACAGGGGAACTGGAGTCAATATGATAAGACCACCTTGCAGAAAGACACGGACAACTTCCTAGGAATGTTGACTGCTTTTGTTGGCTGACTTTATGAGTGAACAAGGGTGTTTGGCAACCGTTTCCTTTGGGAGAACCTACCCCTAAAAGCATTTCTTACAGCAAGCAGATGTGCGCATCTGTTGCTTTCAAAAGGTTTTGCACTGGTAGGTGCTTTTGGGGCAAATTAATGCCTTGCCAATTTTAGTGAAAAGGAACCATCACACTACTTTTCAAAGAGTCTGGTATTAACCTGCCTGACTTACACGATTAAACAATGGGAATAACCATCTATCTGCATATTCACCCTCAGTTTTTTTAACCTCGACTGTGTGCTCATTATAGATTAGTTTTGATGGAAACCATTCAAGTATCACAGATACGCAAAATTTAAATAGGACTACAGATCTACCTTTGTTGATCAAATCATAGATGCAATGCAATGCACACCAAAATTCTGAGAGAGCTTTCTGCGTATTAAACGCCACAATGGGCACGATTCCTTTATATGCCTAGTACTCATGAGGTCAATGCAACTGTATACCAGTGAGTTGAAAAATTATGTACTCGATTATTTGGCTACTGCAAGGCCCTATGTGATCAAAGTCTCTCAAGTCTACAGATTTCTTAGTTACACTTCTTTCTAAATGTTTGTCTGTCTTGACAAAGGCATTGCTACAGGGTTTTCACCATGAAACTCAAACCTGTCAGTTTAGAGTAGGAGAACTCCTGAATTTACCAAAGAGCAAAACTGCAGTCTCCTGAGAAATATATGAATGGTAGTAACAAAACACATGGTTATATGTGGAGGATCTATCCATGTCACCCCTTTATTCCAATATCGAAGGACTGACGAATTGGGAAAGTATGGATTCAAGAAGGAAATTAGTACAATACACGTTTGTTGCTATTGTGAAAATCAAATGGACCATTATCAAATGTCAAGTTTTTAATAATTTTGGTTAACTTGTGTCTTTTGGGAGTTCTGTATCCTTTGTAAAAGTTACAATAGGTATTGTGTACTATGTGAACATTGACTCTGTTTAAATGTTATCACTAATTAAAATAATTATCTCATGAACAAGATGAAGCAATCTGATTTTGACCACAAGGAGTTTTTGTGTGGCTTGCACAACAGGGCAAAAAATCCTAAGTATGATGTTTTCTTATAACAAATGACAATAATAAAGAATTCATTTTCCTCAAGGGTAGTTTCAACTGTCAGCTATGTTTTAATTACTTCACCAAAGGTCTCCACTTAATGCAACGTCATATTGTTTGCTCTGTATCCTCCATAGTGCATAGGGGCTCCTCAAATTTCCAGCAGAAATCCCTTATCATTGGAGCACACCCAGATTACAAGGATCTATAGAGCAATGGAAACACAGCCCGGAAGCACTTATCCTTCACTCATAGTCCTTCTATCATATCACCCCACTGGGAGTTGAAGAAATTTAGGTTTTTTTATTCCAATGAGCTATTTTATAGCCACATGTGCCATTAGTTTCTGCAATATAATGTGAGAAAAAGTAATGGGGGTATTCCTTTAACCAAATGCAGGAGTACATAGCCAGGGCATTGTCCTGTAATCAGTAAAGTTAAGTTTGTTAGCGTAAGCAAAATAAATCTACTTCAGTAATCTATTGGAGACTAAAGTTCGAAGTAACCTCATGTCATTTAAAATACCCCATTGCAATTGGAGCAAACTGCTTATATAATCCAATACAGAGTAAAATATATCAAACTATTTCATTTTGGTAATCCAGCAAAGGGCCAAACACAAAGGTGATAGCCTTCCTTTATCTAAGGAAGAGGTAAGTAATTAGAACAATATCCTACTGTGATCAAATGCAGTAAAAGGAGCAAACTGCTCCTGTTATCCAATTCAGAACAATTTCCAATTATCCTATTATCTAAAGCTAAATGACAAATGAGCTTCAGTGCAAATCCTATAACTGGAGGAGGATTAAAGTCACATATAATCTGAGTACCCTCCTGTCAAATGCAATGTAATGCAGGATAATTTTAGAGCAGTATCTTTGTTGACAAATGTAAATCCAACTCCTTCACTAAAAAAAAAAAAAAAAAAAACACAAAACATATGGACACCAGAGCTCCAAAAATCTAGACAATGAGACAACTATGAACAATGCAGAAAAGGCACTCATTTTGAAAACATTAGAAGATAACAAATGTTAGAGTTGCCGTTACAAATGCTGATAGTATATAATCGAATGCAGGGGAAGTATTTGTGGAATTTTGCTTTTTAGATTTAATGAAGCAATCAAAATTATCTTGTGTAATATGTACAAAGGAACAAAATAAAAATAATCCACAACTGCAATCAAAGTCACGGTAAAGGAATCAATCTTATTCTGTAGTTGACTAACAAGTACTCAGAATAGTTCAGTCAAATGTTGGATAAAATCATCAGAGTATTCCTCTGTAATTTAGCACAAGGTAAAGTGATCAAAGTATTTTCCTTCCTTAGTGTAATGCATAGGGAAGAATTAGATCACCAGTTGTAATCTAAAACATAGTGCCCGAGTTAGGCGGTAGGGGCCTCAATCACAAATGTTACAGAGATCCCGTCCACCATATTACACATGCCAAAGCATATAATGCACTTCTATTAAGGCAGACTGGACATCCGTCACATTTAAGGAGAAACCTGCCCGCCAAATTCTAAATCAAGCCTATAGTAACCGAAAATACTCTACTGTAGACTAATAGGATAGAGTAACTACAGTAATACTATGTAATATAGAGTAAAGATAGCAAAGCAATCTTTCTGCACTATTGTGCAAGATAAAGCAAACAACCTTAGTCATTAAATTCTGGGAAAAAGAATCCCCAAATCTCTTTAATCGAATGCACTTTAAAACAATCAAATCACCTTTGCAAGATTATAGAAGATTAAAGAAAGTGAGGTAACCTGCAATCAACAGCAGGATGGTGTACTCGAGTAATTTTCATAAATCTAATACAGGGTAAACTAACAAGAGCAACTTCCTTCTGTAATGTAAAATATAGTAAGGTAAAATAATCAGAGTAAGCTCTTGAGGTTTGATGTAGGGCAAAGCACCCAAAATAATCTCCTTCTGTTATCCCCTGAAGGCTAAAGTAATAAGAATGATATGCTTTGACAATCAAATATACGGTAACGTAACTTACCAATCTCATGCCTGCTTCAGTGTGGGACAGACAAATCATTGCTGAGCAATCAGTTTTTGTGTATTATAAAGCATGATAAAGTACTACCTTGATCTCTTTCTATAATTCAATACAAGAAAGACTTCAACTTCACATGAATTAAATTACCTTCTGAAAGGAACCTATGTACCAGTCAAGCATGGAAAAAACACAACGCTCTGATGTGCAGGGTTATAACGTTCCCAAACAAAAGTATCTGTTAGTCACAAATAGTTCAAACCTACCTCTGAATATCACTTACACAACTCTTTATCTAACAATAACAGATTATTATCAGAACAAGAAACCGATGTTCAACTTCATTTTGTTATCGTAAAAATTATTCAGTTAATAAATCTTACATCTATTCGTTTAATTTTTGCCGGTCATTTCATCTTATGTAACATCAATGTAAGGAACCAAGCCATATTGCAGGTTTCCCACCACTTTTTGCCCCCATTTGGACTATTAGCTGCTGGTTTTCCGACTCACAGGGCCCGGAGGTCTGGTTGCACTGAGGCCTGCTAACCAGACCTCAGTGCCATTGTTCTGACCCATTACAAAAGGTATGTCGAATTGGATGTCCCCACTTGGCAAGTACTGACTTACTTATAAGTCCCTAGCATTTGCTACCCAGTGTACCCAGGGTATGTAAGACAGAGTGTTCGCCCAAGGCTGCAGCAGTGTTTGTGCCACCCTGCGTGTGACAAAGTACAAAATGGCTACCATGCTGGCCCCCCCAAACTTAAAGAGCAGTGTGTACACAGCTAGTTTTACTTTGCCACTAAAACCAATGGCAAAGCCACCCTTCCCATCATAATATATGAAAGTCTCCTCTACGGAAGACTATCAAGCCCTAGAGCTGTATATTATTAATCAAGACATATAGGTTTACATATGTCTTAGCAGCAAAACCCCTAAAGTTGTTGTTTTTACTGACACAGGGTTCCCGGCTGGCATCCCAGCCTGGCTAACTCTTGAATGGGACTACCTAACTGGGTACTGTAAGGTATCCAAATAATTGCAGCATTAAATCCAACTTGATGCCCACCGCGAGATTTATGTCACTCTTAAATGTAAACAACTTTTAGAAAGTTGCCACTCTGTGCCCCAGCTAGTTTTGTGGCCTCACAAAGGCCCCGACACACACACAGCTTTCTGCTCGCCTGGGGAGACATGTGAACGACTCCCAGGCTCAGGAACAAAGGCAGCTGCCACAGAGTGAGGTGTGACCTCTCCCAGGAAGGCTCCACGGGGTGTTAGTCCAAAAGACGAACTTCAAAGGGGAAATCGCCTTTGAAGGGCCGTCTGTGACAATACTACTGAGCAAGCTGCCTTTTGTTCCTGTAGACAACTTGGAGACAGGTCCAGAGAGGGGGGGAAAACCCAAACCGGTTTTCCCATGGGCGTGTAGCCCTTTGGCAACCGCACCTGGGGTGGGCTACCAAGCTCGTCACAGTAAAGGGGAGGTTCAGACATCTTGAGAGTGGCAAGAATATTACACTGTGTAGGAAAGTGCCCTTTCTGCATGGTTGCCCCTTTCCTTTTTGCCAGATACCTGCCAAGTTCATCAAGAAGGCCATCAACGCCGAACTCTCAGAGTTAGCCGAAGCCAACCATATCCTGGACTCCTCTCAATCCGACTTCCGAAGCAACCACAGCACCGAGACCACCCTCCTCGCCGCCACGGATGACATCCGCTTCCTCCTCGACTGGGGAGAAACAGCAGCCAACATCCTCCTGGACCTCTTGGCCGCCTCAGACACCGTCTCCCACCGTACCCTAAGAACAAGACTCCATGATGTCGGCATCCGCGGCAAAGCCCTGGACTGGATCCGTTCCTTCCTCACAGGTAGAACACAGCGAGTCAGACTACCACAGTTCCTCTCAGAACCCACGGAGATCGGCTGCGGAGTCCACCAGGGTTCTTCCCTGAGCCCCACCTTCAACGTTTCCATGCCCGCTCACTGCCATAGTCAGGAACCACGGACTCAACATAGTCTCCTACGCTGATGACACTCATCTGATCCTCTCCCTCACCAACAATTCCACAATCGCCAGAAACAAACTTCCACGACGGGATGAAGGCCGTCGCCACCTGGATGAGAGACAGCTGCCTCAAACTCAACTCGGACAAGACTGACTGAAGCCCTCATCCTGGGCCCAACACCTCTGCTTGGGAAGACTCCTGGTGGCCCGTCGCCTTTGGAACCCCTCCCCAACACCCACAGACAACGCATGAAACCTCGGCATCATACTGGACCCCTCGCTCACCATGAACCACCAGATCAATGCAGTCTCCTCATCATACTTCCACACTGTTCGCCTGCTTCGAAAGACCTTCAGATGGATCCACACTGCGGGGATGTGGGTCATAATCGCAACGTGAGGCCAGACATTTGATAGCGGGTCATTACCTGCGTGGGCCGGGCAGGTGGCTGGGCAGAATTGAGGGCATACCGCTGCAGGTGACTTGTAAAAGGCTGGAAAGCGGCTGCTAGGACCCGGTTCACAGAATGCATCACTGAGGCATCTAGCGCCTCTACCAAATTCTCCTCAAAGAGGAGTAGATCAAATGTCAGATTGGTAGACCTCAGTAAAAAACTGACGCCCTGCCATGATAAAAACAGACAATTATGGCTTTTTGTACACATTTGAAGTGAAGGCTGGAAGGCTGACACAAATAGCTGGGGGGGGCGGGCCTCAACAATAGCACTGTGATTAGGGCCACCAGGAGGCAAACTCGAGTGACACCGGCCCCTCAGGCAGAGCCTGTATTATCTTTTTACACTTGCTCGCGTAGTTAACCATTATGCTTATTTATTTATTTGAAAAGTTTTATAAAGCGCGAACAAGACCCAACCGGGTATCAGAGCGCTGTACAAAGAGGAAAAATGACGTTTACGTACAGAGACAATATAAATACATTTACAAAAAAGCAAGTAAACAAACCGGTAACAGCCAACCTAGATGAGGCCGAGCAGTTTCAGCATCGACTTACTTCAAATACAAACGAGATACGTTATAAACCTCCAGTAGAAATGATTGTCAAGCACTAGTTTCAAGCATAAAGTGAAAGTAAATTGTTAAGCATACAATAAAACACCCAAGCACACCCAATAAGGCAAAATGCGAGGAACCTGAGGCATAAAATAACTGAGGGCGCTAGGGGAGAGTAGGTAGAAGATGAACAGACAGTAAACAGCCCACTCAGATGCGGCCGAAACAGTGTCATCATCGCCTTACTTCAAAGACAGATGAGATACATATTAAACCCCAAGTAAAAATGATTGTCAAGCATGAGTTACAAACATAAAGTGAAATTAAATTGTCAAATATTTCAACACAAGGTAAAGAAGCTTGTCGGAGATGTATGGTAATTGACTAGCAAATGACAAGGAGGCTATTGCTGATGCAGTTCTTCCAATAGTAGCCATTTGACCTGTTTTTTTAATGAGGCAGTCGAAGGGTTGGCTCTGATCTCCGTCGGTAAGGCATTCCAAATTCTTGGAGCCAGCCCTGAGAAGGTGCGATTGTAAGTTCTTTTTTTATTGAATTTCGCTGGTTTCAGTAGTAGGGTATTGGAGCTTCTTAAATTTCTTCTGGCTCCGGAAAGCTCAAGTTTTTTGCCAGGTAAACGGGGCTATTGAAATGTATAGCTTTATGTGTCAGGCAGGCAATCTTGAAACGGATCCTAGCTTCAATGGGGAGCCAGTTAAGCTGGATTAAGTCAGGTGTGATATGATCATGCTTTCTTGAGCCAGTGATTAGTCTAGCAGAGGCGTTCAGAGTAGCTCTTAGCGGCGCTAACCTAGATTTAGGAAGACCAGCTAGGGTTACCAATCCATATTCTACTCGTGAGATAACTAAGGATTGGACTGCTGATTGCATGTCTTCGGGAGGTAGGAACGGTTTGATTTTCCTAAGAGTGTTGAGCTGATGGTTGGCACTCTTAATGGTTGCACTGATGTGACCTTGCATGTTTAGAAATTTGTCTAGGGTGACCCCTAGAGAACAGGCGGAGTCCACCAAATGCGGTGTGCAGTTGAGTGCTGAGATTTTTTTGATCCAGTTATGCGTGGGAGCCTCGTGGTTGCGTGGGGAAATCAGGAGAAATTCCGTTTTGAGAGAATTAAGTAAAAGGTGGTTATGTGTTAGCCATTGTTGAGTTTTTTGAAGCGCTATATTAAGAGTTTTAATGTCATCTGGAGAGGAGATCTTCAAATATAGTTGAGTGTCATCCGCGTACATGTGGTACTGAATATTTGAATCATTTAGAATGGCAATTAGAGGTTCCATGCATAGGTTGAAGAGTGTGGGCGAAAGTGCAGAACCTTGAGGCACCCCAATAGAGACTGAAGTGCTGGCCGCCAAAGATTGGTTGACTTTGATTCTTTGTGTTCGGTTATGCAGGAAAGAGGAGAACCAATTAAGGACAGGGCCCGATAGCCCCATCCTGTGTTGAAGAAGATTAATCAGGTTGTCATGTTTGATAGTGTCAAAAGCAGAGGACAAGTCCAGCAGGATTAGCAGACAGGGTGTATCTTGGTCCAGAGCTCTCAATGCATCATCAACAATGTGAGTTAGCGCTGTTTCTGTGCTATGACCTGATCTAAAGCCTGATTGATGTTGGTCTAGGAGCTGAAATTTCTCAATGTGGTCGCAGAGCTGTGTGTGAACAGATTTCTCGAGCAATTTCGCTAAAGACATGATGTTGGTGATCGGCCGGAAGTTACTGGGATCTGTTAGGTCTGCATTGGTTTTCTTGGGGATGGGTGTGACTTGCCCCATTTTAAGGCAGTCTGGAATCCTCCCCTGTAAGAGAGATTGTTGGATGATCTTGGACCAGAGAGGCAGAACTGCCAAGTTGAGGTCTTTGAGCAGTTTGGCGGGGAGTGGGTCCTTGTAATGGTTGGAAGGTTTCAGAGAAGCCAGGGAAAGTGACAGCTCTTTCAAGTCAGGAGTTCGGAAGGTATTCCAGCAGGCATTGTTTTTGGGTGTGTAGTCTGTGAGGTAAAGCGAGGCACAAACTGCCGTGTGAGCAGGCAAACCCTCGGAACTCATAGACAGCAAATTCTCAGCGGCCCGTTGCAGTTCCCGCTCAATATTTCTAGACTTTTCAGCGAAGTGCGCTGAGAAGTCCTCCTCACTGGGTCCAGCGATTTTGATTGCTGGCATAGGATTAGCCTGTTGTTTGATGATATCAAACAGTTTCCTGGGACGGTTTTTAGCGCTGTCAAGCTGATCTCTGAAATGTTCTGATTTAGCGCTGCGAATGTGTTTGTTGTAAGAACTTCTCATCTTTCTTAACTGTTCGAGGCTAGAAGTGGAGGGGGCATTTCTCCAACGTCTCTCAGAGAGCCTTAGATTGCGACGTTGGGCATTAAGGGTACCATTGAACCAAGGTTTGGATTGTTTGCAAGGAATCCTTTTAAGTAGCATCGGGGCTGCAGAGTCGAGAATATTAGACATAGTGTTGAAGTAATGATCCGTTAACTCTTCCAAATTATTCATGGTGGTTGGAGGTTCAAGCAGATTCTTGCTCAAGATGGAAAGGTTAGAGATGTTGATATCTCTCAGGTTACGAGACAATTGCTTGTTTTTGAGCGGTTGCCCTTGTCTTAACAATACCTTCCCCTGAATGTGAAAGGAGATTTGGAGATGATCCGACCAATCACATGGTACTATGTCATCTAGCTGAATAATGTGCTCTCTAGCTATGATGAGGTCAAGGGTAGCGCCCATGCAGTGGGTAGGACCGTTGCAGGCCTGTATATAGTTGAGGTCAGAGAGGAAAGACTTAAGAGAGCAGACTACTGGATCATTAGAGTCATTCCAGTGAAGGTTGAAGTCACAGAGGAAGATGTGATTAGGATGGAGGGCTGAGCTGGCAGAGATGGATTCCATTAATTGTTCTACGAAGAGTAAGTTGTTGTTCCCAGGAGGATGGTAGATCGAGTGAAGCACACAGACAATCTTGCCCTTGTTCCAAATTTCAGCCACAAGTAGCTCACAGGAGGACATCAAGTCCTTATGAGTCTGCTTCAAAACGAGGCTGGAACGATGGATGCAGGCAATCCCCCCCCCCGGATTTAATAGCCCTATCACATCTGACAATGTCATAGCCAGGAGGAATTAAAATGTCAAGTATTGAGGAGGAAGAGTCATTGAGCCATGTTTCCGTAAGAATCAGGAGGTCTAATTCTTGTGATAAGAGGAGTTCGGAGATATCTGCTGCGTGCTTCACTGCTGATCTGCAGTGGAGAAGCATCGATTTGATATGAGAATCTGTAGTTGCTTCCACTAGGTGCGAAGTGACTACCTGAAGTAAGTTATCCTTATTCAAGGATCTCAAGTTAACACTCGGTTCTCTATCAGGATCAGAGGAGATAGTGGGTATGGAGCTAGGCGAGACTGCGTAGTCCTCATAAGATAGGGAGAGTGCGAGCGTGTCAACCTCAGACCACTGCGGCTGTAAACTACAGGGATTGGAGTGGAGGTAGGGAGGAGGGTGAGCGGGCCCGTGAGGGTAACTCAGGGAGGTAACAGAAGCCCTTTCCATTCCACCATTTAAAGTAGTTGCAGGGTGCGAGGGCAGATCCGATCTCGCGGGCGGGTATGGTGTGAGGAGCTTATCATTCTTTATTGAACATTGTAGGAGGATCTGGAGGTTGTCATTTATAGTAAGGAGGTCCCGCTTCAGTTCGGCCAGTTGTTCCTCAATCCGCCGAAGACAGTCACCATCAGGTGACCGTTCAAGATAGGGAGCAGAGGGATGCCTCTTCTCCATACCACTTTTGCAAGGAGAGATGTACCCCTGCTTTAGCTCAGTTATGGGCTTCAAAGGAGTAGTGTGAATAGTAAGGATGGTGTCAGGGCTCAAAAGCGGCGGTAGAGGGGTATCCCTTTGAGTATGTAAAAGGGGGGGTCCACAGGTAGTATCCTGTGGCCTGGGCGTAGAGCAAGAGGAAGCAGTAGGTTTAGGGGAGTACAGAGGGGAGGGTGGGCCTAAGGTAGCGTCCTGAGCAATGAGAAAAGAGTTAAAGGAGGAAAGCAAAGGAAATGGAGTCCCTAAGGTAGCATTAGGATTAGGGGTAGGGATAGATTGGATGTGAGGGGAGTGGTCGTTGTTGTTTCTAGTCAAGGGGTTGGGTCTAGGTGTAGTGGGTTTTGGGTCCCAGGGAGAGGAGTGTGCTATGTTTAGGGGGAAGTCCGTGTCCAAGGGATAGGCAGTAGTATTGGAAGTGGGGGTGGTTTGTGCCTGAGGTGGTGTGTCAGGGGGGGGTTGTGTATGCCGCGGTTCAGCAGTTATTGTACTGTGTGTTTGCCGGCGGAGTGTGAGGATAGGGGTAGTAAGATTATAGTTTGTGATGGTGGATGTCCATGAGTTGTATCGTGGAACGTCTGGTCGTCTGGGAGATTTGGACGGTTCAGGATTTATTGTCAGGGTGAGAGGCGGTAAGGGAGATTGGGTTTGAAGGCAATGATGAGTTATAGAGGAGAGTAGTGTTGGGAAGTGTCGATCAAAAGTGGTGAGGCGAGGGTCCGAGGCCTGAATGAGAATGTTTCATGTTTTGAAAATAGAAATAGTCAGTTCTCCTTTAAAGGTAGGGGAGACAGTTGTGGAGATTTTTTCTCCATAGGGAATATTAATCGACTTGGTGACTCGAAAATGAAGGAAGGTGTTTTTCCACTTATTTGGGCGTTTTGTGTAAAAGATTAAGTTAGTTTTCATCTCTCCATTAGTAGCGGTGTGATAGTTATCAACAATAAGTGTTTCAGGGTGCTGTTTTAAAGTTCTGTGCTTTAAGTTCTTTTTAGCGTTACTGGGTAATTTATGGACCATGAGTTTGGTCCGTGGCGATCGAGTTTAGAGTTCCTGGTGTTATATGGCGGAGGCATGGTTAATGATTGAGAGATTCTGGCTCTAAAGAATCAGTTGGAGAAGTTAGTTGTGCATTTGCGACTTGATGTGCTGTATAGCTGAACTAAGTAGTGAGGGAAATGCAAAAAAAAAAAAAAACTGGATTAGGTTATTTTCTAGTATCGCTGTTGATATCAAAAGGCAGTGTCATTCCACAGACCAGTATCAATGGTCCGCTAAGAAAGTACGCTTTTGAGTCCTATTAGGTTCCATGATGGTGCACTCAGCCTAATCAGACAAGCAGGCAGTGAAGATCCAAGGCACTGTAGCAGAAGCCATCAAGAAGCAAGTAATCATGCCGTTCTACTTGTGGCCACAGGAAGGCGCTCTAGGCTCCCTCAAGAAATCAGGGTCACCTGGTTAGGGTGAGGTAAGATAATAATAAATGATTGCGAGGATGAAGATAAGACTAAATATTGGTACCCAGTCATGTTCCACATAAAAGGGGTTCACTTAGCTCCCAGGAAGGCCACCCATTAGAAAGAGATGCCTCTAAAATAATGACCTGTAGCAGAAGCCATCAAGAAACAAGGAATCCTGCAGTACTACTTGTGGCCACATGATGGAGCTCTAGTCTCACTCAAGAGATCAGGGACTCCTGGTTAGGGTGAGGTAAGATATTAAGAAGTGATTGTGATGATAAAAACATGACTAAATATTGGTACCCAGACATGTTCCACATAAAAGGGTTCACTTAGCTCCCAGGAAGGCCCCCCCTTAGGAAGAGATGCCATTAAAATAATGGTACCTGTCTCCGCTTAGAATGAGATGCCACTGATATATCTCAACGGTAGCGCTTTAACATCAGAAAATTGTGTTCAAACAGACTCAAACCATAGAAGTTTGGGCCAGCCATATCAAGGGCTTCAGCATATTCGGGCGGCAGCACCCATCAGTCCAGGGCAGCAGAGGCGAGCCCGTCGAGTCTGGGTCGTTGATGCCGGAATCATACGAGATCACTGTTTCTCTGAGTCATCGGCCCCCCAAGGATGCGAAAGCTCCAGACCAACAATGTCGAGCTCGCCGAGTCCACGGGGGATGGCTCCACATCGGATCGTCCCACAGCCACTCAGTCCCGCAGCTTCAGCACTCCTAGGTCTCAGCTGGGGCTTGAGTGCCCCGTCAGATGCAGGGAGATCCCTCTTTGTCCATGGTGCAAAAGCAGCCCCGCAGCCACAATACAGCTTCCGCCCTCTTAGGTCAACACAGCTTCAGCCCTCCTAGGACTCAGCGGGGGCTAGAATGACCCGTTATCAGCGGCGACCTCCGTCTTTGTAGACGATGCAGATGCGGTCGTTTCCTCACCGTCCCGCAGACACACCGCAGCTTCAGTCCTCCTGGGTCTCGGTGGGGGCTAGCGTGTCCCGTTAGCAGCGGCGATATCCTTCTTTGTAGCCGATGCGGTCGTTTCCTCGCAGTCCCGCAACCTCATCTTCAGCCTCAGCTTCAGCCCTCCTGGGTCTCGGCTGGGGCTAGAGTGTCCCGTCAGCAGTGGCGTGATCAGTCTTTGTCGACGATGCAGATGCGGATGCGGCCACAACACAGCTTCAGCCCTCCTAGGACTCAGCGGGGGCTAGAGTGACCCGTTAGCAGCGGCGCGATCCGTCTTTGTCGTTGAAGTAGATGCGGGCGATTCCTCTCAGAAGGTGGCCAGTCGCCCATTCGCAGTTGTAGCCCTCCGAAGTCGTCAAGGAAGAAACAAGGGCGAGCGCGTTGCACTCCGATACCGCAGGCTTTCTAGTAGTCCTCACTGCAGGTAAGCGGCACAACATAGAGAATCGAAATCGTAGGTAGCCAAGTAATCTAATTGATTGTTGATGCGGGGTGGATGGCTGGGTTAACGAGGGATATTCACCAATTTGGTTGATCCCAAACCCGGGAGCTCCGGTCCTGAACTCCTACCAGGCGGCCATCTTGCCTTTATATGCTGTGCCCTCCAGCGATCGCAGCTACGGAGATGCAGGCGCTCAACTTGCGAGGCAGCGTGGCTCGCTCTGCCCAGTATACCAGGGCTTCTCGCAGCACGCGGGAGGCGAGCTAGAAATAGGACATGGTCGCCCGAGTGATAAACGATCCGCTTCCCGCCTCCTGAGCGCCCGCGATGCACTGGTTATAAAGTTACAAACACTGTAAACACAAGAGCAAGAATAAAGTTCAGAGGTACTTATCTCTGTTGCACAGCAGCAAAGAAAGAGGAATAGATATGGCGTCCAGGCACTATATAAGCAGAGGCATGACCTGAATGGGTGTTTGGATGACGTATGGATTACTGGGAAATGTCGTTTTTTGAAATGTTTAATATTTATTGGCTGCTGTGAAATCGGTTAATAAACAGCGAAAAAAGAGAAAGCATAATCCGAAGCTTCCGGTCTTGACACACAATCTGGTTTGGAAATGACCTGGAAAGGACAGCAGGTTTTCAGCTATATACTGACATAGAGGGAGTTCCAACGTTTGAGCAATATGGTCCGTTTTTATTCCCATACATTGACTCCATGAGATAGTGTCTGGGATGACAACGTATATGCCTCTTATTAAAATCTGCTCCTTCTTGTGATATTGGATGATGGTGAGGATTCAACCCTACATTGGATGGTAGGCTAGAATGTGTTCAGTAAAATGCTTTCACTTCTGTACCTGTGGTATTCCCCAAAGGTCATCACTGTCCCCCTTTTTAAAATCAACATTTTCATAAGGCCCCTACTTTAACTGATCGATCTGGAAAGCCTGGAATTCCAATCATTTGCTAATCACACCAAAATCGATATGCAGGTGTTCGTCCAAAGAGACAAAGATCTATGCCTTCCTATTGTTATGCCATCAGCCCAACATTTTTGCTAATCCAATTTTCACAGATGGCTAAAGGATCTTATTGTCAACTGGGATGGAGATGGCCTTGCACCTCACACTCACCACACCGTCGAAGACTGCTGGTTCCAGATGCAGCCTCTCAGAAAGGGATTGTATTTTCTGCCATTAAAGACTCACTAGTTAGTTTAAGCGATCTATCACAACGCAATGGAAACAATCCTTTGCTCCTGTGATAGCTACTTGGGCCCGATCTATGGTCCCATGGAGCCAGGCTGAGAGCACACTGTCACATAGGGAGGAACAAGCTGGCCTGGTAAAATGTTTCATTGCCCACGCTTGGGACATGCTACTGGAGCAATTCAAAGATATAATCAAACTTGTTATTTACCCGGCATGATCCACCCCTGACATACAAGTATATTCATGCACCCCCTTTCTAATCAGGCAGTGATTGTTGGCTATAATTTGTAATGGACAGAAAGCGACATGATACTGACGGGAATTCTTTTGCTTACTTACCTAATAGTTACGGAAATGGGTACATAAAACTGAGAGACATTAGCATACAAGCGTAGTACATTTTTCCTGGTACATCAGACAATTGGGAGTTGAGGTATTAGAAGTTTCTCAGTTTGGTTTCCTTGTTTATATAATAAAGCTGTACATGGACCTATTATATTGCTGTTTCTACACATTGTTTGCAGAAATGATAATTCACATGTGAAGGTATATATACTATGTACAAGGTACTTGAATCTGAATGTGCAATTCAAGCCCATTGGAGGCAATTGGGTTACTGGTTGAGGGGGGTGAAACCCTGCTCAAGCAGCAACCACAATTTCTGTCAGGTGAAATCACAAGCAAACCCCAAATTAACCTGTGCTTAACCATCTGATAGCTTGGCACCAAGGAGCCAGGCTTAACTTAGGGACAATGTGTAAAGTATTTATGTAGCACTTCAAACAGTAATAAAGTAAAAACGCAATGCAAGAACTATACAATTTAGAAAATAGAGTAAAATGTAATAAATTTTTTGAGACCAAAACAACAAAAATGCAAATCAGTATGAATGAATTTATTTGTTTCAATCAATTAAAATTGATACAAAAAAGACTGGGCGGGGTGTCTCCATCCACGCACCCTCTTCAATCATGGATAAAACTTAATCATTTCATTTAACAAGTCTAATAATCGCAATACACGACAGTAAGAGACAAATAAATTAAATATGTAAACCCTAATTTGAAGCTGTATTCCGCCTCTAGTCCTTGGCTAAGTCTTTCAGCTGGTGTGAAAATTTCGCTAGTCTGGCCAGTTCCATTGGAATCTCCAGATTGAAGAGCAGTTTCATTGCATCTGTGCAAGTACGTATGCCGTATTTTAAAAACAGGTTTCAATAAAATGCGACGTGCGTGATTCAATTGGTGGCATGTGCATACCAAGTGAGCCATGGATTCCTCGTACTGGTGACACAGTCTGCAGGTGGTGACCGCTTCTAATGTTTTCCAGCGAGTATTTATATCTTTTATTGGCAATACCATGAGTCTCACTGACAGAATTAGCTTTAAAATAGTTTTGTTCAAGGCTGAGTCAAGGTATGGCTGTCTCAATTTATCATGGAACGAACTAGCTATTAACCTGATGTTACTGCTGGAGGACTCTATTACCTTCATGTCGTCTTCCTTGGATAATAGTCTGACTTTTTTTTTTTTATGGATTTTAAAATTCCGGGTTGATGGATAAAATCCTGCTAGTTGGACAGGTCAAGGTGCAGTTCAGTGCAAGCAGTAAGGAGGCCGATGGCCCACGGGTTATTGCCTTTCGCAAAAATTTCCTTTAAGATTGCTTTCATTGTATTCGGTGGTGCTGCGCAGGCCCCTCGATAATACCGGACAATCGATGCCCAATGTTCATAGCGTTGTTTGTTTAGCCCGAATTCCAGCCGTACCAAGGTGTTTTGGGCAGGTATCTGAAAGATCTGAATGCTCGGCAGTTGGCGAGTTCCATGGTGTTAATTAATGCCGCAGGAAATACTAGTTGGCCATATGCAATTGAAGGCAGTAACTTAGCTCTTATGAACTTTCGGATGGGCTCAGTTGACGGGCTGCTTAGATTGGAGTTCCGTTTGCATAGGGCATGCGTCACTGCCTTAGCATTTGAATCGATGGATGCAGTGTGTGCTGTAGACTTTCCGTTGCTCATGATCCAAAACCCCAGATAATGATATTTCGTTGTTGTTGCTATTTTCAAATTGCCCATTCTCCATTGTTGTTTAAGTTTATTAGCATACTTCCCAAAAATTACTACCTTTGTTTTTCCTGCGTTTGCTGTTAAATCATTTTCGTCGTTATAGATGTTTAGTGCGTCCAATGTTCTTTGCATACTCGTCTTAGTATGATCCATTAGCACCATGTCATCTGCATACTGCATTAGGAACAGTCTGGTCGACCTGATTTTAGGGGCTAACAAATTGGCTTTAGATATTGTTTGCCAAGGTTTGCAGTATATAGATTAAAAAGCAGGGGCGCCAGTACACAGCCTTGTTTTAGCCCTCGGTCTGTGTAGATTTTTTTTGTTGCCGAGTTTAGATAATTTCACCCGTACCTAAGTTCTGGTATAGAGGGCAATGATGGCTTTTAGCAGCATGGTCGGAATCCCTCAGTTTTGTAGTTTCCACCAAAGCAGGTCCCTATTAACGCAGTCGAATGCCGCAGAGTAATCTACGAAGCATGCGAAAAGTGGGAGCTGGTTTTTCTGGGTGGACTGTTCTACCAGATATGCTAGGACTAAGATGCAATCAGTAAAACAGGAGAAATTTTAAAGATTCAACTGAAAATAGTGCCTAAAAGAAGCAAGCGCCAACTCTGGTCATCTGGTTGCGCCGGCCTAGGACAAAGTCAAAAGTGCAGGCCGACTGCCATGGAGAGCGGGCCAGATAAATGGACCAAGTTAGGCCCGCTGAAAAAGTGCCTTAAATTCAGGTTGCAGAGCATTGGGAGATCCCTCGTTGAGGATGCATCGCACAACGGTGGTTCTGATGGGCTACGAGCTGCAATGCAAGGTACTGCGTCAAAGATGGGTCGCGCAGCAGCGATGCCAGGGAGCTGTGTGGCTGCAATGCGATGTCCTGCATCGAGGATGCATCACGCAGCGGCAGTTCTGAGTTTACAAGTCTGCAATGCGAGGTCCTGCATCAAGCAGGCGTCACACAGTGGCTGTTTCAATGAGAGGCTGAAAGGCGATGCACCATGCTGCCAAAGAACCACAGCTGGCTGGCAGAGCACCTTCAGGCCTACTTCCAAGGGCCCAGGACTGAGATTGCACCATTTGGGGGGCAAGGCTATTAGCAGACAGTGTCCAGGTGCTGGGTTCAAGGTAGGAAGAGCCTTTTCTGACCCTGAGACCCTGATCAGTAGGGCAGCCAACAGGACATTGGAGTCACTCTGGTGGTCCTGGGTTCAAGATGCAGGTCCAGTCCTTTTCACTCAGACAGCAGGCTAGCAATCCTTCTTGCAAAAGAGCTGCATATTAGTCCTTCTGAGTCATCCACAGGTCCAGAGGTATACTGAAGAGTTCGGTCTGAGGGTCCAATACCACCCCAGAGGTGTCTGGAATTTTCTGCCCTGGCCCCAGTTTGATGTGGTCACCAAACACAGTGTCAAACCCTTTGTGAGTGCACTCAGGCAGAGGCTTTGTGATTGTCCAAGTGTGGTAGGTGACAGCTCCACTCCCCTATCAAGTCAGAGATGGCCCATCCTGCCAACACCCATTTCCCCTTTGTCTCACTGTCTGGGAGCACTACACAAAGACCATCTGCCAGCTACACCTAGTCATGTGACCCAGGATACAGGAACCAAATGGTTGAGACAAGAAAATTACAACTTTTCTAAAAGTGCCATTTTCAGAATTGAGACTTAAAATCCAACTTAAACATTAAAGAGGGTTTAAAATTGCAATTTATTAGACACCAGACTCGATAGTCCTACCTGCCCCCAATTGAAACTTAACACTTATTAAATGAAATAAGGTAACCCAATGTGGCACAATAAGGACTGCAGGTCCAGTAATAGCATTTAATTTACTGGCCCAGGGTACATTTAGTACAACTATACTTGACACCTACAAGTAAATTAAATGTGCCAATTGGGTGTAAGCCAATGTTACCATGTTTTAGGGAGTGAGCATATGCCAGTGGTTCCCAAACTGTGCGCCGCGGCACCCCGGTGCGCCGTAATGAGGTGCCAGGGGCGCCGCGCGCACGATGTGGGAAATTGCAGCCGCAGCGTAGGGGGCAGTTAGTAATGCCACCTTCATCATCCTGCAACATGGTTTGGCCCAAGAGCGACGTGCGTACGTGCTTTCAGAGGCGTAGTCTCCGCCATTGCTGCCATACGCAGTTCTGAGTGTTGAGGCGCGTGTTTGCTGCCCGCCGTGCCTCGTGGGACCCTCTGCACAAAAGGAAATAGGTAAGTGAAGTCCGCCTGTAGACATTCTCCAGACTCGGGTGTTAAAGGAAGTCGCATGTCTTCAAGACCCGCCGTGAGCGACTTGTAGCTTCAGATTAGTATTCCCGCCCTTACTTCTTCCTGCGAAAACGAGTTTCTTTTATAGCTTATGTATCAAGTGACCCTCAAAGCATTGCTGGCAGGTTTGGAATGGACATGGGCTTCATTCATTCATTGTCTGCTACCAACGGCCCTCAGCCGTCCGTCATTCGGCGGGGCTTGGACGCAGTTTAATGGTTAATGCTGTGTAACTTGTGGTCGGAGCATGAGTGAAGCAGCGGATAAAGGCCCAGCCGTCATTTGCTTTAATGAAGGGATTTGTGGTTTTCCGGTACTGTTTCGAACTGTGCGTGCAGAAACTTCGCTCGAGGTGAAGTCAAATGTATCAGTGGCAGCCCGGGGGTGGTTTACGATATTTGTGTGCCTGAGTGAGGTAAAGTTTAAGTAGTAAGTAGCCAGCTGAACGCTCAGTATTCTAGTTAGCGCCGCAAGGTCTGAGTGTGATTGGTAAAGGAACTGCCCACACGGGATAACTTGCGATATTTCCACGTCTGGGTGATATAGAATAACTCCGGAATACGCTATGTTTTTGGAATTACCCTCTGGGTCTGAACGTGATTTATTCCGAACCATGTTATTCTGGGTGTAGGAAGAAGACTTTAATTTGGATTGATCTGATCAGGACCTATTAACCTTTACATGGGGCCTGTCAGTGCACATCACCATTAAAGTAGCGGCTTGAAACACAACTAAAGTTGCCGCCACGAATGCCAGGGTCAGCACCAGACTCGCAAGCTCTACAGCACACTTACAAACACGCTCTGACTCATGCTCATTTTAAACTCACTCACTCTCTCTCACTTCCATACTCACACTGATTCAGTGCAATGCACTATCACTTTCAGTCACTTGCCCTCATTCTCAGTCTCACTCGTTCTAAGTCACAATAGCAGTCACTCATTCCTGTCTCTTGCTCACTTTCACACACATGCTCACACACAAACACACACTCATCTGCATGCACACAACGTTTGACAAATTATTTTTGCACTTCCATGTAGCTGCCTGCCCTGGTTCACTCCAGCTCCTCTCTTGCTAGCGGTGAATGAGTTCTGAAGCCAGGCACATAGCTTTCTCCGCATAGGCCTGCGCGGCGCAGCGGCGAGAAGCCTTTGCGCAGGTACTGAGACGCATAGTCCTGCACCTACATGCGTCACTCTGGGTCGGTGTTGGTGAAGCCACTCATAAGGAGCCCACCTTTTTAGTATAAAAATAATGCTGGTGATACTGATTACGACAGACCAAACTCAATGTTCCATTTTCTCAGAGCGGGTCTCAGTACCAAAAGCTACTGAAAGCAGCAGCTGGCATAAATAAGGGTTTGGGACCAGGCACTCTGTTGGGGGAAAAAACGATGGATTGGGATGCAGCCACAGTGATTGCCAGTGGATGAGATTAATAATTCAAGCATTCCAACCATAATACCTTCATTGCGTCCCAATTACTTTAAGGAAGACAACAGGAAGTACTCCCGAGGTCGGGCTTACATCCCCCCCACCCGCCCACCGGTAAAAAATGGTGGGGTGCCACGGCCAACTGCCGATTAGGTCAAGGGAGCCACAGGTCAAAAAAAGTTGGGAACCACTGGCATATGCAGTTCAGCACTGGTTAGCAGTGGCAAAGTGCGCAAAGTCCAAATGCCAATAGACATGAGACCAGAAAACAAGCATTGGCATAGCTAATAGGTCTCGTCTTTTGGACCTTATAAGTATTTAGCCAAGCAGCACATTATCCTGGGCGCTGTGCCGCCAGGGATTGAAGAGCTATACAATTACTACACACTGGGGGTGAAAAAGTGTGGATAGTTTTGACCAATTCTGGTCTCAATTGTTCTTTTAATTTTGAGAAAAGGGCAGGACTTATAATCTGTTCAATGTAGGTTAGCCCCGAGGTACACCTAAAGCTAGAGAGGGCTAATGTGGTGCGGAAAGATCATGCATGCTCATTACACCTAGCTAATTGCTGTAACTGGGGTTTGAGCATGCACAGGACCTTACTGGAGATAAAAAGAGGACTAACAGAATGTCAATTGCACCATGTAATATATACACGTAACGGCCTCAATTAGAAACCGCGTTAAAATAAGGTGTGGCATCAAGGAAAAAATAGAACAAGCTTAATGCAGCCAAAATGATTGTGGCCAACATGGCAGTATGGTTAGGAAACTTGCATGGAGTACCCTTAAATAACATCTAATTCGAATACATAAACTAAATTTGCAGTTTTCTAAGAAACATATAAAACTGTGATATGCTTGTCAAAGATGGTTAAGGGGGAATATTTGACATCACTAATAGTAGTAAAACCAAACAAACATTATAACCACCATATGGTCATCCACAAAAAACACTAGCACCGTAAAATTACAAACGACAAAACTGAAAAGGAGGGCTAAAGATATAGAAGATAATGCCCAAAATTAATTGGAGAAACATTGCTTGAAGAATGTTACACTAGAGTGAAAGTTTGAACAACAGTTTTGTAGACTACAGGCAGCGGGATGGAGTACTGCTGTGAACAAAATATCAGAAGATAAGAGAACAAATACTAGATTTAATTGAGTAAAAGTGCTCATTAAAAAAATGAAGGTTGGTTAACAGGAAGGGAAAGCATGGACTGGTGTTATGTACTAAATGGTGATTGGCTTAACTATTCCTTCCAGGCTAATGGTTGACACTGTATCCAAGTAACAAGACTTATGTGAAGGTTTGTCACATACTATCCCTTTTCCAAAACCCAGAAGGTACAGAATAAATGTAATGCAATCAGTTGGATCCAGATTCTATCAGCACAGTGTTCTCAATGTATGCATCTTAGAAGCACATTAAAATCACGGACACCACAGTGAGGTGGTGGGTGACAATGTGAAGTTTACCCACCGTTACACCACCAGTCGGGAGGGTGTAAGGTGATGGAATAGTACCTCGTCCTGCAGCATGGTGGGCAGAGACAGGGCCACTCAGCAGGAAGGGAAACCATGAAGGGTCACATTAGGAAACAATACGTACCTGTCGCACTTACTTTAGATGGGGGAATAAAGTGGAGTATGTATGACTGCCTGTGTGGGCTCCTTCACCCTGCGACGATCATCTGCCTTGTGCCCTCCGCTTGATCCTAAAAATCTTGCAGATGCAAACGAGCTTAATTAATATTAATTAACTGAATTAATTATGGTAATTGTGTAATTGTTTTAGGTGCAGGTTGTGGGGCAAATAGGGGTAAAGGGTGGTAAGTAATTTCTTTTTAATTAGGTGATAATTAATATTAATTGACAACTGTTAATTGCTTAATTACTTTTTTGGGGGTGTGGGTTTTGGGTTTATAGGGGTAACGGGTGGGGAGTAAATAAATTTTACTTCAATAAATTTCACTATTCAGTTTTTGCAAAAAATCATAAAAGTAATCTAAAACAGTTCATTATACAAAGAGTGACTTAAGATAGTACATTTATACAGAAAAGTGACATGGGAGTAAATTAATTTTACTTAATTTATAATTAGTTGTTAAATAAAATTAATTTTAATTGTGTAATTAATTTTTTTAAAGTTCAATTTTAGGTGCGGGTTGTGGGGATTATAGGTGTAAAGGGTGGGAAGTTAATTTTAATGAATTATAATTTGTTTTTTAATTAATATATTTGTTTACTTGATAATTAATTATGTTAATTGTGCAAATACATAATTTTTTTACATTTTAGATGTGGGTTCTGGGTTTTGTAGGTGTGGGAAGTAAAGCAATTAATACTTTTTTTAAAATTAATCATTATTAATTTATTAATTGTGTTGTGTGTTTTGTGGGGGTATACTGTGGGAAGTACATTAATTATAAATGAATAATGAATAGCTAATGAAAATTAATTTGTTGCTGAATATTTATATTAATAATTGTATAGGTGTAGCTTGTGACTTTTGTGGTGTTATAGGGTGGGAAGTAACTAAACTAAATGTATGTAATAATTAATGTTTTTGTTAAATAATTTCTAAATAAAAATATTTGTATGAAAATCATTTTTGTATACAATAATATTTGTAGGTATTTGTGATATGTATTTAACATAATGTTTATTTTACAAAAATGTAAATGTATATTTTTTCAACATATTTATATATTTTTTTATTTACTTTGTTTTTAAAATATTTTTATTTTGTTGAAGATATTTTGTTTTACCCTTCCGCAATCCAATGCTTTCCCTACTGTTGCACTGACTGGAGTGGGAATTGCTTTTTTTTTTTTATTATAAATTTTATTGTTGTGTTAAGTGTAGAGGGAATAGTAAATTGTAGTATTTTGTAATGTTATATTTTATGTAATTTTATATTTATTGTACTTAGACTAGTAAATCTTATTTGTGTGGTGTAAAATATTTTGTTGCTGCTGTGTTTTAGGTGGGAGTAATTATGTTTATATTTATTTAGTAGAAAAATGTTTTCTTTTTAATGCGGTGGGAAATGGCCATATATTTACTTAAATTTGTAATACTTTTTTTCATGTTGCAATTTATATAATTATGTGTTTGATTTACTATATTATAATTTGTAATATATTTTGTTTGCAACTTATTTTTAATTAAATTGTAAAATGTGTTTAATTTTTATATTAAATTAAGTAGATTACTTTTTTATTATTTTATGTGTTTGGTATCTTTTAATATGTTTACATATATTTTTGAAATATTGTGCCATTTAAGATTTTCTAAATTATATTAATAAAAATATGAGTTTATATATGTATAATTATACATATTTGTGTTTACATTTTTTAAAATAAGTTTATTTGTTATATTTGTTCAAATATACATTTAATTATATTTTTTTTATAAATTAAAGTTAGTATTTAATTTCTGTTCATTTTATTTTAAATTATATATATTTTACATTCCATATTTAATACAACTATATTATTGTAAACAATTTTCCCTGATATTTTTGTACTTACCTGTTTAAGTATATGGAGTCGTTATTTTTGCATTCTATATTTTGACCTCGATATTTTTACATCTATATTTTTGTGGTCGATATTCTGTCAGTGAACCCGTTTTTTCAAACACAAGTAAAGACTTTGGTGATTCATCAAATTTAAGACTATCATAATCCTGTTAATTTAACAAGATGTTTATTTCTGTAAAAGGAATATTTAGTCAAGCAAAAGTTTAATATTTTAACACTCAGCTCATGTAATTGTCCCTTTTCAATAGAAGATTTCCTTACCATGTGAACGGAATGTAGAGAAATCACTATACAGGGAATTACATATCAGCGATTATACAGTTTGCAAATAAGTGATACATTGTGTTGATATTTTCACTAGTGACCAAGACAGTATTTTGAGAAGAAAAAAAATGTTTGCAGTCAGAAGAAAACAGCAACGAATTTACCATGTCACAAATACAAAACTCTGTTCACCAAAATAGAACAAATGATGCCCTGAATACCAAAACCATCCTCAGTTTGCCCACAAAGAGCTTCATTATCCAGTATAGCAGCAATGAGGAAACCACCGAAAGGTACACCTAAAGATGTCATGCAAAAATTAATTCAACCCTGTGTATATATATAAGGTTTACTTCTTTTACAGAAAATATTACTGGATAAAGACTAGAAGAGCCTTAGTGGGGAACAAGGAAAAAAGGCTGCATCAGCAGGACAGAAGACCCTTGTGAAAGGGATCACAGGCGGAAATTAGGCCTGGTAAGACCTGAATTGGAAGGGGTATGACCAATCCCCAGCGGGCCCTTAGCCCCCACTATCGGCAGATGAAGCGGATGATGGTGGAGGAGGCCGGATTGCAAAAAGAGACATGGTGAGCAAACCCATGAAAGAGTAAAGGGGGGGGGGATGCCCCAAGTTCTAGCCACGGCAATTTGGAACAAATGGGTCACACTTGACTTTGGGGTTGGAAGTCAGACGACCTGCAGTTGGTGGGCAAGATCATTAAGAGAGAGTGAAAACTCTTAAAACTGGCGAAAGGAAGAACACCACCAAACCTACACTGCATTTAATGGGGCAGGGAAAAGGGGGAAAAAAGACAACGGGAGAGCCCTAGACTACCAATGTGCATTCCTAGGTAGGCAGCGGTGATTACCACTCACCCTTTTTGCCTGGACATTTAGCAACTGCACCAGCAGGAACTGCTGAGCGACAGGGTGGAACATAAAACAAATCCGAAAAAAATAACTTCTGAATTAAAGACACTGCGTCCAGCAATGTAAAGGTAACCAAGAGACAGTACTGTGATACACACACCCCCCCCCCCCCAAAGTCGCAGAAGGAACAACAGAAAGCTGGCAGGGACTCAGAAAGGGCAGACAGATGCCCCCTCCCTCACCGAAGGTGGAACAAAATCTCAGAGATTAGCTGGGGGAATGCCTTTAACATCTCCAACCCTGCTACCACCACCAACATCGAACAGGGAGTGAAAAATGTTAACACCTGGATCACCAATTGTGCAGACAGCATCGCCCCCATCAAGAGAAACATCAAGAGAAAGTCCTCCAAAAAGGCCAGCTGGTAGACCTAAAAACTCAGTACAGCGAAACAGGACAGCAAACAGTTAGAGAGGAGATGGTACACCAGCGAGAACACCTCTAACAGGGAAGCCTTCAAGATCTCCAAATCACAAAGAAGAGACAAGGGTAGAAGCCTTCTCTGACTCCCCTACCGTCACTGAAATCTCACACAACAGAGAAGGACTAAACACAACGAAACTTGTCGGAGGTGCTGAACTCCACAAAACCTCCTACATACACCGACCACTAGTCATTATTACAAAGACAACAAGAAACAGGGAAAGACAAAAAATGTCTTAATACTGCCTTCACACACTTTGCAGTGTCATGCTTCATCATAGGGCCGCATCAAACACCCAGGTGCAGACCAACACACTGAGTGGAGCGCAAATAATCTTTTGTGTGGATGAAGATTAGTGGTGAAGACACAGTATATATAAAAGAACATATACGACAATGACAAACATAGGAAGGAATATTCCCTTCAGAATGGGACCAAACAGTGCAGACACATATAGTTAAAACTACCTAAAGGGCAACCATAATCATTCTTTATTCCTGTCACCCCTTGGTAGGATTAAAAATAAAATAATAGGGTATTCCGGGAGGTAAACGCCCCTATACCCCTGCTGCGAATACCAACATGTTTCTGCCAATTCTATGTGTCCAAAAGGATCACTCTGGCATTCATCAGGGTGTTGGTCCCTTGTTTTTTTGATGCAGACCCAAATAGGGTATTTATTACCTTCAATACTTAGACGGACAATATCCGCTATTGCTTCACTCAGCCTTCAAGATCTCCCTCGCCCTCTACCACCGACTGCTGAGGGCAACAAAGAAGACAGCCCTTGCCGCATGCATCGGAAATCAAAGGATCGGCCAGGAACTCACCACCCTACTCAACACCTCTATCACCACTGCAAGATTTGCCGATGCCTGGAAACACTCCGAAGTCAGACCACTACTCAAAAAACCCTCTGCCGACCCCAGCAAACTCAAAAACTACCCTCCAACCTCCCTGCTCCCATTCCCAACGAAGGTACTGGAAAAGATCAACTCATGACACACCTGGAGCAGAACCAGCTACTCAGCATCTCCCAATTCGGCTCCCGCAGCAATCGCAGCCACCGACAACATCCGAACCCTCCTCGGCCGAGGAAAAACAGCAGCTTTGATCCTCCTCGCCCTCTCTGCAGCCATTGACATCGTATCCCTCCACACGCTGATCAAAAGGCTCCACCACATCGGCATCCAAGAGGATACTCTAATATAAATCACCTTCTTCCTCACCGGAAGAACACAGAGGATCCACCTCCCACCTCTGAACCAAAGGGGATCACCTGCTGTGTCCTCCAGGGTTCACCCCCCAGTACCACTCTCCTCAACGCATACATGACCCTGCTGGCCAACATCATCAGATGCCATTGTCTCAACATAATTTCCTATGCAGAGGACACCCAACTTATCCTCTCACTCACCGTCGACCCCACCACCAGAAACAACTCCCACAGATTCATGACAAACGTCGCCGACTGGATGAAGAACTGCCTGCATCTGAGAACAGACAAGATGGAAGTACTGATATTTGGCAACAGCAGCTGCACATGAACGACTCCTGGCGGCCATCAGACCTAGGACCCGCACCCACTCCCTCCGACCATTCCAGAAACCTCAGAATCATCATTGACAACAAGCTCACCATGAAATCACAGATCAACACGGTCTCCTCCATCTGCTTCCTCACTCTACGCATGCTACGTAAGATCTTCAAGTGGCTTCCCGTAGACACAAACCGCACCATGACACATGTCCTCATCACCAGACGACTGGACTATGGCAAAGCCTTCTCCGTAGGAATTGCAGCACACCTCCTACAGAGACTTCAGACCATACAGAACGTCGCAGCCAGACTCAGCCTTCCCCAACGAACACACCCCACCTCAGGCAACTCCACTGGCTCCCCTGTTCAGAAGAGATGCCAATTCAAGCTGCTGATCCACACACACAAGGCTTTACACAATCAAGGATGGTCCTCCGGACCATCAACTCACTTCCGAATGGCCCTCAAGACCTGGCTGTTTGAATAAGCCTCCAGGACCTGCAAGCACCTGGATACCATATCGGGCGATTAGCTGCGCTATATAAATCCTGATTGATGAATTGAAAACACCAAGTAGGTGTACCCCTCTATTTGCATGCAGAGTATGTGATGTAAACACACTTTGCGATTTGAGAGTTGTGGTCCTGATGAAAGCCACATGGAAGGGTGGCGGAAACACGTAGATCGAGTTTAAAGAAAGTAGGGTCATTGAACCAGAGTTTACTTTCTACCGCCTGGAGGACAGAATAAAACATCGTTTTTGCTACTAGACAGGTAACTTTAACTTTACAAACCTGTCCAACTCCTATCCTCCATCATTCGGATGGATTAAATCTGACACGGTGCTCCAGTGTAACCAACCAACCAAATAGGCAAAACCTACTGGCTTTGCCAATGCTTGTTAAAGGGTCAAGCTGCAACATAACGGATGGCGGGAGGGGCAAGCAACATGAAGGAGAGAGGTCAGGGCAAGAAGTTGTGGAGTTACAGCCAGAGCTGCCGGTAACTAGGCAACCAGTCGAGTCGAGCGAGTCTCGCTGTCAGCTCAACATCCTGTGATTTGGGCATGTCACTTAATCTCCCCCATGCCCAAAAAAAAGAGAACTAACCTGACTGTGTGTAATGTAACTGGTGCTCCAGTGAAAGTACCCCAATACCTTTGGGTAGAGTTGACGCTAATTAAAATTGACAAGGGGGGGAAAAAGCACAGGAAGTGAGAGGAGGGCACAGGAAAGCTACACGAGGAAGGGGTAAGGGAGAGAGACGGGAGAGAGCTAGACAAAACACAGACAGCGGTGGGGGAGGGCGACTGCAGACAAATACATTCTTATAAGAGTGCATGAAGTGAATAGGAAAAAAAGTACCTGCAGAAGCCTGCAGCAAGTGGAAGTACACTGGACGCAGAAAGGAACCTGTACTTGGCCCATGCTTCATGGCAGGACAAACACTAGAAGACCCATGAAGAAGCAGAAGGCGAGCAGAGATGCTGACCAATAAAAAGCAAAGAAAGGAGAGTGCCATTGAAGCCAACCAATGGTAAGTAATGGGCATTCTCTAAGCCCATTTTAAGCTTTTTTGGGGGTAACGAGATTTTACAAGTGCTATGCAGGCGAAATCTAAAAATATGTACAAAACCAAGTAGGATACCTGTGGACAAGCACACTTCATCCTGATGCTAAACTAGTAAAGTAATAGGGGCAACGCTGTAACATCTATGCAATAGGAGTCAAAGGCAGTATAAAAGAAGCCTTCCAAAGGACATCACGCAAACTAGTCAGGATAGTGCACAGTGCCTGGTTTCCAAGCAAAAGTGAAAATTGCAATTCATTTTACCCAGCATCAACTCATCTTAATCACTGGTCTTTTCACACTCCAACAATTAAGAGTTTCAATCTAATTAAAATTTGGTGAATATTCATAAGACTTAAAAAAAAACAATTATGTGCAAAACATTTCAGCTACATAAACAAAGGGATGCTACTACATGTAATTTAATTTAAGTGTCATGTGGTTATGTAGCACACTTACCATGGTCTCTAAATAAATCGAGATAGTAACCCATCAAGGATTAGCCATGTAAAAAGTTTGAATTTCAATAGACACTTCCCCTTTCATGAATGTGTGTAGAATGTTGAGCGCCCTGTAAGCTGTTCCAACCACCTGCTGGATAATTCTTTCACCCGTGTCCCAAGAATCACTGTCCAGGGACAGGACGTGTAGAGTTCCCTTTAAACGTTCCATCACCAAGATATCCAGTGTGTAAATTGCCCCGGAACTTGCCAACATCCAACATTTCTGTAAAAAACAATTCCAAGGAGAAGCACAAAGACTCTATGGGAAATGTTATGTTACCAACATTGTTACAATGCATTTGTTTCTCTCCTTGCAGTTACCAAACAGTGTTAGGTCATGATGACACAACTGATTTTCATTTTTACAAATCAATGTACTGAGGTTTGATAAAGCAATGGGTTCCATTAAACTAAAACAAAACTACAAGCTCAAGAATACAATAATATAATGCTGGAAAGCCTCGGACTGCTAAAAGAGCTTTTGGTGGAGTAAAAAGGTATCTCTACCATGCAAGCTATTCATTGGACTTTAGCAGATCCTACAGTTAGAGGCCCACATTTTACAAATAAAGTTATTTAAACTATTAGGAGGTACATCTATTCCCTTGGATTGTTAGTGGCATTTTTTAATTCTTCTTGATCTATGTCAAGTATAGATCACATCCATTATCCAAAATACAATCATTGTCTATGGCCATAACACTTGTGCTGGGATTTCAAACCACTGGAGCCTCTGAACTTCACAATAGTGCCGACACCAGGAAAACATTCTGCAGAAGCACCTGGCATGTGCAAGGAGATTTCAAAGTATACTTCAAGAAAACAGGAGTAGGATCCGATTGACAAGGCTGTCACAGTAGCAGTGTGAGAAGCACACTATTCAACACACATTTGTCAAACTCTTTAAACTACACAAAGAAAGGTATTGCCTTTTCTTAACTACTCAAGAAAGGCACTAAAACATCGGGGCAGTGAGGTAGGTTCATATAACAAAGAATGTGGAGAGTTAGTGCTATACTTTTGGTGATTAATTTAACAGGGAAATGTTTGTGATACACCCATCATATTTTTATGTAATTTTTTTGCCCCATCGCCTTCTTTCCAATTACTTTTCACTGTGTACTTCAAAATTCCTCTGTGTCCTATGCTGAATATTCATGTCTGTGATCACATTTTTCACACTTCTTTATGCATATATCTGTGAAAGATCTATTCATTTTCTTTATACGGATTTACTATAAATCTGGTGGAGTGGATGATACAGAAGACCACCGTAACCCATTATTCCATAATACCATGTTTTATCTCACAGAACAATGGTTTTACCCCAACATAAACTCCAATAATTTTCTATGTTAGTTTCAAGAAACTGGATTTCCAAAATCTTACAGCGTAGTAATACGAAATTCGCATTTTCTGTGTGGTCACCTGGCATTTTTCACCTTTTGCTGAACCCTACTTTTATTCCCTAGATTTAGAACTCTGCACTTTACCCCTGCTACATAGTAGTAAATTGCCTGTGCACTCCTTTAAACATAGTTGAATTGGCATATTCCTATTGGTATTGTTAACTGGTACAAAATGGCTTCAGGCCTACCATGAGTTTAACTGTGGAAAATGAAACATCGCAGTTCAAACTGGCAAAATAAAACCTTTTGATAGGTCTAAACCTCCCCTTTAAATATCATTCAAGTCACACCTTGTCGCCCACAGGGCTGTGTGCGTGGTAGTTAAAAGGACACGAGAAATATAATCTTAACATGTCCTTACAGTGACTAGTACCCAAATGCTACATTTTTTACGGTGACAGGTCTAGCTGTCCTGAGTAGAAACCAGAGTACAAACTAAAATCCTAATATTGTGCCTCACGAATGGGACTAGCTAGAAAAATAAACAACTATTTTTAAGAGTAATTAAAAATCCAATGCAATGTTGATGTTGAATTTCTATTTAATAATAAGGAAACTAATTTTTAGAAAGTTACCTTTTTCCCTGTCTGAAGTTCCTGGGGAATAAATTTGCTGTTGCCCTCACTTCTGACAGCCAGTAATTAGCATTTGAATAGGCATGAAAAAATTTGAAATGGTTCCCAAGAGTAAACAATAGGCTGAATTGAATGGGCAGCAATGGCTCCTCTGAATCAGACTGAGATGTAGGGCAGGGGCTGTGAGCATTCTTTTTGGCACTAATGTCAAATAATGCTTGATTGTCAAATTCTGCTTCAATGGTGTGCTTGGTTTTTCAATATAGCACTGTGGGCAAACTTGGAAAAAAAGGGAAAGAGGAGGCCAAAGAAAATCTTGCGTGCTCACTGTCTGGTTGCTGAAGGGCCTGCTTTGTCCCACCAAACTTCTGTCTCTGAGTTTTTACATACACCACGGGGGCACACTCGAAAGGGAGATAAAAAGGATGGCAAAATAGTTCTGGTGCATCCACTGTCTGGTTGCTGGAAAACACGATTTTGTTCTACTAGAGTTCTTTCTCTGGGTTTATTGGAGATTAGAGTGACTGCCCTGAACTGTATTTTAGTGTTAGATGTGGGAGAACACTAGGATTACCATAGTACACTCCACACACCCCTAGCCTCAGAGCCCAAGTTTAGTGTGGTCCAAGACTTCAGTCATCTTCAAAATGCCCAAAGTGGGTAGGGCTTGCCCCGGGAACTTTTACCTCATTGGTTTGGTTGAACACAAGGAGTCATTCCCACCCAATAGCTTGTGTCAGGCATAAATGTGGCATCACCAGACACTGACTTCAGAATCCTCCTGGACCTGAGGAAGATCAGAAGAGGACTGAACTTGCTGCCTGCGACCTAAGAGCTCTGAAAGACTAGACCTGCTGTCTTGTACCCAGGACAAAAAACTGGACTCCAAGGGTCGTAAGGCTGACCTCCTGTTAAAGCTACAGAGACACAACAAGCTACAAGAGGCCTTTTCCTGCAACTGCCCAGTTGTATCAGTGGCAACTGGACAGGAATAGACCGTACGGTTGGGCTCTACCTGACACCATGTGACTCTACAAGTGTGTCTTCTGAGATCCTTGTGAGGTTTTAGAAGTGTACTCCTGGAGGTGGGTTAGAACTTAAACGACTAAAGTCAGAAAGTAAAATCTTTGACCAGAACGAACCTGGGTGGTGTATCTGGCATGCGATCCAGCATCAAATAGTGCATTGGTTATGGTCTACCTGGACTATCATTAGAACTTTAAATTCTTGGCGTATTCCTACTTAAAGCTTTCTAAATTCCCATCTCCGGTTCCTCTCGTATGTGTCATTTTGTTTATTAATCTTTACTCAATTTTTCAAATTTGGTTTTTTATTGTTTTGCATTTCAACTTTATTACTGTTTTGATAAAGCATAAATACTTTACACATTGACCTGTGTGGAGCCCTGCCTACTCTGTGCCTTGGCTATCAGGGGATTGAGCTCAGGTTAATTTAAGGACTTTGTAGGGTCACCCCAACAAGGATTGTGATTATTCCTTGAGATAGGTAGTCACCCATTCCAAATAATAATCCAATTTCTAACTGTAATGTTTTTCTTTCCACTTTTTTGGCAATGCTGTAGTTCAGAAATAGAAGATATGCACTTTATTCTAGCAATAAACTTGTTTTGATAATCTTGTTTGGGTTCCTCTCTGGCACTTTTGTACGCATTAAATCACTTTCTGGCTGACAACAGTAGTACAGCACTCTTTTACATTTCCCATTAAGGTATTATAACTATGCCAAAGATTAACACAACAAATTGATCATACTTTGTACAAAGACAGAAGAACAATATTGCTTTCCAAACATAGCTAAATTTTTCAGAGGTTCTGGTGCATGATTCATGCATGCCTTCCTGTTGTAGATCACCGATTAGTGGGTAGAGGCAAGCATGCATAGAATTGTTCGGGGTGCCCTGGCAAGAGTATACCCGATACAGAAATTTAGCAAAGACATCAGATAATTCCAAACCACCCCTTTTGATATTTAAGTATCAGACCATGTTCTATGGATATAGTCCACGGATAGGATGGATTGGTGGGAGCACTCGAGATACAAGTGATGTCATGTCAAGAACATCATCTCAATAACAAAGAGTTATACACAGCGACCGTATGTAAAACAGAAACCAAAAAGAGCCCAGTGAGGTTGGGTCAGTGTGGAGAACAAGCAAATAGGAAGTTAGTATTCAAGTGAATGTGCTGCCTAGATCCAAAGGAATCTGCAAGCAATACTACAGTTCGCCATATGTTTATATGCTTTCATTACCCACTAGCATGTAATGTTACCTGGAGCTCAGACAGCAATTCCTCAATGGCAAGAAGGGGGAGAGGAGAAGGTTAAGCATAGGAGACTGGTGACAAATTAATTTGGTTGAGGAATAAAGTATCATGCTGCAAAAGGCGTTCCCCTTACGGGTAAGGAGGGAGCCAACATCGACTCTGACCCAGTCATTTTGTGACGAGGGCAGGACGAGTAACAGAATTTTGTAGGATGCGAACAGAATTCAAATCCTTGCGTTACTGTCTTTACATAACAATGTAGAGGCTCACAGTAGCCCCATATGTCACTAGTGACTATAGCCTATGCCAGTGTGGAGGAATAGTACATATGACCTGGTCTGAAAATGTCAACCTCATGCGCAGACATGCTCATGTGTCAGAATTTAGTGGCGCAAAAAACGTCCACACCCTTGCAATTTTTCCAAGTACACAATGGAAGACAAACCTGCCTCTTTATACCAGCAGGAAATGTCCAGTAATGCAGTGACATGAAGATTTTGATGCGCAAAGCACCAAAGTCAACATGTTACGCCACATTTTGAACAACAAAACTCATTCATGGTGCTACTGATCTCATCCCTTAAATTCCAAACCCACTGAATCTTTTTAGGATTGGCATTAGCCAAGATTTTTTGCATTATATATATATATATATATATATATATATATATATATATATATATATACACACACACACACTTACTTTTAGGGGATTTCAGACAGTCCTCTCTTTTCCTCCCCAACCAGGTCAACCAAAGGCTTCTAGTGGACACTTGAACAGTCATCCACATTGAGCTTCTGTTACATATACTGGCCATTAGCGTAACATACCTCTCCAAGCACTTTCATAGTATTCTGCTGGGTATTCACTGTCAGCCCATCTGTAAAACGAGCATGGCGCAGCACTGAGCAATAACTACTCTGCTGCAGGAGTGGTGCGGGAAGGAAGAGTGGAGAACCTATAACTGGTAAAATGATGAGCCATAAAAGCTACACGAAGGCTCAGCTGGTTTTTGGCTCAATGTTGCAAGAGGACCTAGAATTGACCCAAAATCAGGCACTTAATGTGAACCCCGGACCAAGTCTTCTGTGGTTCACCAAATTGTATGCCTACGTATGGTAGTAGCTGATCCGTGGAAAACGGAGAATCAAGTGGATTTTAGGCCGATTGTGAAGACTTTTTCTTTTAAATAATTAACAAGTTGTAGAAGCTGCTGGTGCAGCCTTCGGCATTGAGGAGTCAAGTGTGGTCTGGTACACATAACACTTGTAGGAGGTCAGCGGTCTTCCTCAGTGAGAGGCAATGCGGACCTGCTGCAGTCCAGTTCACAGCTGTATGCCATGAGGAAGCGCAATGTGTTCTTGCTATATGGGTTCGTTGTTGTGTCGTACAACCATACAGAACTTTTCTTCTCCAGTACACACTTTACAGTTGGTGATGTTTCTGTAATATTTGATGTCCTGGAAGTGACACAAAAGCCATTTTTTGCAAACTCATAATGTGGGCTGCGGCAGCATCCAGGGGCAACTGTACATTGTCTGGGCTTGCAATCTCTTTTAGAACACCCAGAAACCTCTTAGCCTATATGTTTGCATGTCCACAGAAGTTACAACCTGCATAAATGTGGTGCGTAATTTAATGCAGTGCACAGTGCTAGCATATTTGTGAATCAGTTTTTAGCATGATTACACTACTCTTGCAAGACTTCTGCATTTTTTTGTGTGCAGTATTACCATTATCATGGCCATCACTAGATTTGTGAAGCACTTCGGTACCACAGCTCGTGTACTTCCGGAAGCGTTAACAATACTTTTTCCACTCACTAAATTTATGTGTGTATAAAACTGCAACAATATCACTACCACGGTTCTGTGCATACCTGAGCTCCTATAAATGAGTTCCTAATACAGCACTACAAAGTAATAGGTAGCAATGGCTATATAACAGCACTAATTATTACTGAAACAGGAATATTAAAATTTGTGATTTTTTTAAGAAGAGCTGCCTACAAATTTCAGCAAACTGTAATTTACTGTACTTCGTGCGATAACTATGCAGGGACATGCAGTCTGTGGTGCAATAAAATATAAAGAAATCCAAGATTAAGGAACAGCTATTGTTTTACCTTATTTTGTTAGGTATGATGTTAGCTAAGACCTTTTGCTTTTACCAAAATTATATATTTATATATATTTTATACAGACTTGTAGAGAGGGCGCTTTCAGATCGCCCTCACCACCCATTGGTCTGATGCGTCAGTCACATTTTTCTTCCACTTACTGCATGAAGCGAAGCATGTGCATCTAGTGGGTTGAATTTCACAATGGGAAACTTGGCATCGATCCCAGCTTCCCCATATGACTAAATTGTGTGATCCTAGGCTATTGTTTTATTTCACTTTCCTGCCTTTTTCTTCATTATTATAGACAAGAGGACCACGAAATACATGACTTCTGGATATGTGTTGTACAAAACTGTCTCTGCCGAACCATAATGTGGTTCACGTATAACAGCGACCCCAGCCACCGACATGATGCACATAACTGATGTGCATCTTAGTCCACTGCTCACATTCTTTTTTTTGGGGGGGGGGGGGAGGTGCACCGATCTTTCTAAATTCATATTTGAAAACTATCACTTTAAAAAAAAAATACTTCTCAAAACATTGATATAATCTAATGTACTGAGGTGAAACTGTTCTGCATGATAATGAAAAAGACTATCATGATTTTACACATTTCCTGCAAGATGTCTTTAAAAATAAAGGTGTTCCTATAGTTAAGCGGTGCAGGACACGTAACTTCAACGAACCTTTAAATAAATGCTTGCCCGTTTATTTAACATGTTTTTAATGGTAGTGTTGAGTTGAGTAAACAGCAGCTTACTTCTGCTGTTGACCAGGGGGCTGCATGTAAAGGTCAGGAGGGCTGTCTGAGGCCCCCAGCTGTACTTTCGAGTATGACTGGCATACTGCATGGGGCACTTCAGCCACTGGCTAAATTTACTGTGAGTGATGGATTTCTGCCATTTCACATGGTACACATCTTCACACAAACTAATACTCCATGGCCAGGGACTACTATGGCAATGTGCGCTTTTTTTAAACCAAAAACATTTTTACACCTTATTTTTAGGTCTCGTCTGAGCCAGCGTGCATGCGCTGCTCTGGCGAGACTTTTAGTAAGCGGGTTTTGGAAGTGCAAACAGTGGCTTTTGCTGGGGACTAGCCTGCGTTCACGCGAGCGTGCACGCGCCATATGGCTTTCCTCGCCATCTGGACGCTCGCGTGAACGCAAGCTGGTCGCCAGCAAAAGCCACTGTTTGCACTTCGAAAACCCTCTTCCTCGCGATTACTTTCACGGCCGCGTAAGTTTCACGGCCGCGCAGCCAATGCTTGTTAACAAGATGTGACTCCCGAACTTCTTCTGATTGTGCCCCCTTTTCTACCCCTCTCTCACTCTATTGCCCCTCTCGCTGTATTTATGAATCTGTCTGACCATCAGTCTGTTCACACACACATGCACGCATTCTGTGCCGTCATCTCGCACTGCACATGCTCCATTTATCTGTATATATGCGCATCCATGTCTGTACCTCAGAGTCTCTGCCAATATGCTGCCCGTCTTTCTCTGTCTCTGCCTCTGTTCATTTCTTACTGTTGCATGTTTCTGTGACCACATCTTCAGTCGGGTTCCTTCGCTATCACTTGATCGGATCATTGTATCAATCTAATGTATTGCTCTTTTTTATACTACCCTCTGCCCCCACATATTTTCTTTCAGTGACGACTATCCTATGAAACTCTTCGCACAACTATTGCGTACATTAAAACACAAGCCCCCATAATGTTAGCAGATACCTTTCTTTTCATTGTCATATGTGTGATGTTACAGCTACATTTCAAGTGTATTATTTTCCGTACCTTTTCGGCAATTGTTATATACATATATAGCTGTATCCTTCCTGCGAGTCCTTTTGGGGGTGGCCTATACTTGTTATTCAGTAATACTGTTCTAGCCAAAAGGAGAAATGATTTGAAACAGTGTCTGTATGTAGCTCATGCCTCCGCTACCAGAGGGCGATGCTAAAGATATTTCAGAAGTGCTGCTTGGGGCATGAGGCATGGTCAGAGACAGGTCGCATTCGCATGCTCCAGGCCATCTGCCTTTACTGTTTATTGCTCCTCCGCGCAAATGCACGAGCTGAGGGCCATGTGGCATTCCTCTCGCTCGGCCAAGCGTGGCGCCTCGCTTCAATGCCCCTCCCTCTCCCCCACCACAGAAACGTCTGCCATGCTTCTGTTGTGACCCTTTTGATGCACGGCATTGGAGGAAAACATGGGCATTTTGTTGTTTTTTCACGTTGAAAGTTTTAACAGACACTTCGAGACTGTTGTTGGCATGATGTCAACCTGCGCCTCTTTCAACTTCAAAAAGTTATTTGGTAGCTTTGCAAGGAAAGTTATATCATCAAAGGAATCTGCAAATATACCTTGGCACAGGCGCTTGGTGGTAGCCACAATACACATCTGCACCACCACTCAGCATCACAACAGCACCACTCCACCACCTCCGCACCACTCCACCACCTCCGCACCCCTCCACCACCACTCCACCACCACTCCACCACCTCAGCATCACAACACTACCACTCCACCACCTCAGCACCACTCCACCACCTCAGCATCACAACACCACCACTCCACCACCTCAGCATCACAACACCACCAGAGCATCACAACACCACCACTCCACCACCTCAGCATCACAACACCACCACCTCAGCATCACACCACCACCTCAGCATCACAACACCACCACTCCACCACCTCAGCATCACAACACCACCACCTGAGCACCACTCCACCACCACAACACCATCACTCCACCACCACCTCAGCATCACAACACCACCACTCCTCCACCACCACCACTCTACCACCATCACTCCACCACCATCACTCCACCACCATCACTCCACCACCATCACTCCACCACCATCACTCCACCACCATCACTCCACCACCATCACTCCACCACCATCACTCCACCACCATCACAACTCCACCACCACTCCACCACCATTAAACACATTGGCAAAGTCAATAGCTCTGCCTAAACACTTATAAGGCCCCAAAGGCGAGACCTATTGGCTATGCCAATGCTTGTTTATACTTGCATGGACCCAGCACCTTCTTTAACTTTATTTTATGAAAACAAAAAACAAGCATTGACAAAGCAAAAAAGTATGGCAGCCACTGCCATACTCATTTGTTTTGCCAATGCCCGTTCACCAGGTGCAATTAACAGCACACCCCTCTCAAGCACTTATAATACAGGTTGTTGTGCAAAGGTGATACTTTTGAGAGTTTAGGTAGTCTAGTGGGTCACTTACACCCACTTTCCCCGAGTGGAAGCGCACTAACCTATCAAAAGTGAGAAGTTTTAATAGTTCACAAAATACATGAATAATCCAGGTTACTGAATAGGAAATCACTGAACCATTCCAACGATGTTCGCTTTTGTGAAAACATTCCAGTTAACACAGGGATTAAAAGGAACAATTCCAATATGCATCACATATGCCTATTCAATATACTCATCTGAGAACATTCATGAAAAAAGTGTCTTAGGTCACATAGCTTGGGCACATAGATATGATAAGGAACGGGGTTCTTCACTCATTCTGCTGCATCCTGGTCAGATTATTTTATGCCTGAGGCAGCAATCATTTAACTCCCACAAAAGACGTGGGAAATTCACAAAGTAATCAGGAAAGCCACCACACAAGCTTCTATGAAACGGAGTACCCATTTTGGATTAGTCTGGCAGGACGGTTCATGCGGTTCTAAAACGATCACTTTGCTTCAGTGTATGGGCTAGGCAGAAGACACAACGCAATCACTGTTTGAGAAGATGGCCTTTTTAAGTTCATCAAAAAACACACCCTTAAATGTGTATTTATTTTTTGAGGACGCTGCACGTACAATCTGAGACATCAGCATGGAATTCTACATTTTATAGCCTCAGCCCTCCTTCAAAATAAAGGGGAAAAACATATCCCCCACTGTCAAAATTCCAAAATAGGATGCATCTGCTTTAAAAATCCACTGTAAAACATGCACTCGAATTAATAATGATAGGAATTGGACAATCACCCCTTTACCCATTCCTCCCTACCCAGGTCAATCAAAAGCCTCTAGTGGACACCTTAAGGGTCATCCACATTGTTCTTTGTGACCTATTTTGGCCATTAGGCCCCATCGTGCCCAAGGATTTGTCTCAATATAACAAACCGAAAATTTCAGACATGTGTCCTTGAATTTTATGTGGAACTACCATGTCATAAAATTTCACCTCACTGTAAAATTATTGTGGCAGACTATAGTAGCTCCAAAGTTACATCTCAAAATGAACGGAGAGCAGAGATGCATTTCAAAAGATATCCACTCTTAAATGTGTGACATAAAATAATTCTAATTTCAAAGCGTGTTTTAAAAATATAAAACTGATTTTTTGCTACATTTCAAGGAAATGATAAATGTGTCACTTTGGTATGGGTTGTATAGATTAGGACAAGCAAATATTCTGATAAATGTAAAGCACTATTTTGCTACTTTTGAGTTGCACTACAAAAAAGACATACATTCTCAAATCACAGTAGACTCATTTTCTGGACAAAGAAATCCTGGTTATGCTTGACATATGGGAGTAGAATAAATAGTAAACAGTTTATGACAAGTTACTTTTTTGTAGCTAATGAGTGGCTAGATAATACAATTAAGTAATTAGCATTAAGATTGCCATAATGCTTCGTAACAGTTTCTCCCACCATGGAAAGCTATTTAAAAAAAAAAACCGTTGTAGAGATCAGATTAGCGAATCAAAACACTGAAGCGATCCAAGGTTAGTCTCAAATATTATGCACATTTAGATTCAAGCGAAGGAGATAAGGGACATTTTTATAGCACATTGTTACCACTACCGTAGACCTAAACTACCCCTACCTCACCACCAGAAAGTCTGCAAGCGAATGCATGCGGACGGTTGTGGGTTGTTGTGATCTATCTATGGAACCCTCATGTCATCCGAGCGACCAGCGGAGAAGTGATTGGATTATATTGAAGACAATCTGCGAAAACAACAGTAGCAGGACCCATAAAGAATAGTGGTGTTCTCAAAAGACAGGTAGTGGTAAAATACACTTTGCATTTAAACTACATTAAATTATAATACCATCGTGTTAGATGCTACCATTATAATTATCATCTGGCATACCTAACGATAGATCTACATTAACCTTCAAAACTATTCAGACCATGCATAAAACAAATCACGAACTTAAATGGATACTTTTGTTAACTACAGAAGGGTGTAAAATTCAAAATGTACACTACCTTTCTGCCAAATCTGGCTATGATATCGCCAAAAATGGAAGAACAAAGAAACAGCAAGAAACTGAGCCTGCACCAGCGACTCACTGCCTCAGTATCCCAATTTGGAGACTGTACAATAACTGTTCATCGCTTGAATTAAAAATCAAAGGAAACCCGGATATGGAAACATAATTGGTTTTGAAAAACAAATTAAATCTGTAGATTAGGATCAAATTAATGAAGTATACAAGGAATATACGTTTCAGAGATTATAAATCCCCAACTTAAACACGGATGTAGGTCATAGCTGCGTTCCGTCTATTTGCAAAAAGCTTTTAAATGAAAGAATGAATAGTTTAGCCGCGCGAGATACTAATTAAAAATATTTTTGATGCTATAGCAAGACCCATATAACAAAAAGCCACGTCCTCTAGGGTCCTGCTCTTTACACATATGCTTACGACCTACCAAAGGACAATGCGCTGAGTGCCTGCAGCTTATTGGGGCGGGTAGGTGCTAGATTACTAAATAACGGCCTATAGCCAGTGATACTCAAAGTACGGCCCTCTTGACCTTTACATGCGGCCCCCTGATGAACAGCAGCACAAGCTGCTGTTTAGTGGCTGAGCAATAATATTCAGATTTTTTTTTTTTTTTTTTAAATAAACGAGCAAGCATGTATTAACCTGCAAATAAATGCTTGCCCGCTTATTTAACGTGTTTGTACACCTCCTTACACAATCCCTGACCCACCCTGCCCCCCCTGCTGGCATCAGTGCGGCCCTCGGTCACACCACAGACAGTACTTTGCGGCCCCTGTGCAAATGTTTGTGAGTACCCATGGGCCCTATACAAAACATCTTGGCCATTGTTCCATCCTTCAGTAAATCGCTTTGCACGAAGAAGTGGCTGAAGCGCCTGGTCTATGAAAGGCAATATTTTTAGTCAGGAAAACGTAAATGGCAAATAACATGAGCAGTCCTTAAATCGCTGCATGTGTACACTGGAAGGGAACTAATATGTTTATCTTCGACAACAAGTATTTTATGAGTATCGACGTATATGACTCCGCAAATACCGTGTAACAGATTAAAAGAGTCGTCTAAATGTGGCCACAGTGATCTGTGTGGAAGAAAAACAACTTCTGGTTAATAGAAGACTGAACCGTCTTCTTTAAATGAGAAATTGTAGTGGCCGAGTTTTTTTTTTTTTTGCAGAGTTTTGTATAGAGTTCACTGCGTACATATAGTACATTAGCCGACTCCTGTTCGCAAGATTCTGAATTCAATTGCCACCAAAAACAAAAAATGGGTGTATTAAAACTGCCTCGGAGAAATTAATTTCGTTCCTCACTGCAACATTCCGTAGTCGTGCCAGATTTGAATATATCTGATGCTGAAAAGTAGTCTTGCTTCAGGTGTGCGCAAACAAAATTCGGCATCCGAGCCAAAGGGTGTCTTAAGGACATATTGGGCGAATTCCAACAATTCTAAAAAGAACGCCCTTCGCCCTACTAACCTGGTCAAAAAATAGCAGCAAATGTTTCAACAAACCGAATTAACAGCTGCAGTTGGGTTCACCAAGTACGCATGGGCGACACCCTAAGCGGCCTGCCTACCAGTGCGGTAAAGGCCATGACTACGCGTGCGTGCGTGCGTGCTCTGCCCAGTCCATTCCATCCCCTAGTAACACACCGGTGACGCAGGGTTGGTCGTCTTCCTCCCACAGCACAGCCAGTGATTTATTGTGCACCTCCCCCCCCCCCCCTGGCGCATTTCCAAACCTTACACGTCATCTACAATAAGTTGCTTTTCTACAAAATGGCGACGAGTCCCATTTATGAAGTTTCTAGAAGATACAAAATGGCGGCATTGCTTTGTCTCTAACTTTTATGACATTACAAAATGGCGCCGGGATCATTAAAACGAGAAAAAAATAATAATCAAACGACACAAAGCAGAGGTATTCATTTTACTAGTTACCCCAAAAAGAACTGTTTAAATTAAGGGAAGTACGCCAAGTTCCTGAAGGAAGCGACTGCCCGAACGAGGCTCCTATATTTCCGCATTATATAATGTGGCCAAATGTTTTTTCCTCACCGTTTTCGTTAAGACCAAAATTCATAAGTCCTGTTAGTGCCTGTGGGTAATCGGCAACAAAAAGCGGATACATCAGTGAATCCTAAACCCAAAGAAAAGCCAAGAGACACATCCTCCCAAGACTCCAATCCGAAACCATTCGGCTTTTACAAGACAGTTAACCGATCAGCTCCCAAAGGTGTTTTCCTTAAGAGAACTCGGCTGCACCAGGACGTTTTCAATTAAATCCATTCCCACCGACACATCCGTTTAGCTTCCCAAATTACAGTACGCTCCAATTCCAGCGAGCCTGTTTCCATTTTCCACAGCGTTTTGTATATGTGTTAAAATGCTTTTTGAAAAAGATCTCCGTGTACGGGCTCCAAATTTCCTCTAACCCTCCTGAGTGCAGCCGGGGCTCCTCCCGAAGGTACTGCCCCGTTCTCCCTCCGTCGGCTACCCAGCAAAGAAGGAGCGCCGCTGCAGAAGCCTCGAGGACGTGATACGATCGCGCTTTATATGTGTGTGTATGTATTTTAGTGGTATGTTTTGCTCCTTGAGCGGCCCACGAGAACCTCTTCCACCGCCGCTTTTCCAGAAGCTTCTGAGAAGAAAACTGCGACAACGACACAAACAAGCCAGGATTGCTGCAAAATCACCGCACTGCGCCTGCGCGACTGAGTCACCTCGCCAAAGGATTTGCCGCAGCACCGCGCGTGCGCTCTATCTTCGGTTGTAGGATACCGTCTCGCATGGGGATTTCATTGGTGATGTTGAGTTCTAGTAAAGTAAGTTTTGTTGGGACAGCAGCAGCAAGATTGGTATGTAATACATTTAGAAAGCCTACCTAAGCAATAGGACTAAAACATTTCAAAATGTGTTACAGAATACATATGAGACTGCTACAAATGTGGTAATTTATGCAAATTGCAGAAGTTCAATTGAGTTAACTAATGTGTCAAGACAAGGTCACGTTAACTCCACAGATGTGGACAGGCGCGACAAAACACGAACTTAGACTATTTTACCGTTCCACAAAAGTAATTTAGGATTACCATTGTATGTATAAACATTTATTTTTTTATTATATAGCACAAAAGTGGCCCAAATTCATTATCCGTATGTCCTAAGATCTCGTCTCGGTCTTTACTTTTGAGTTGGACCCCACCTCAGCCAGGAGAGAAAAACAGGAAGTGGTTGAGTAAGCACACCCATACATGCCAACGTTTTGAAGCTGGTAAGAGGGAGATTTAAAAAAAAAAAACGGGAATTGATTTTCCCTATTGGCTAACATTGAGGCAGAGGAGATTTTAGTTAGAGACACCTAAAATCAAGCCACTTTGGGCTTTAAAACATCGGTAGTCTTCCACATGAATCAGCTCTGTTAACATGTATGCCCACTGTAGTGATATGTCTTTAATAGATCTTAGAGTTAGGAATGTTCATGTTGATTCTGTATTCCAAATGTGTAATGTAGAATGATCACCGGCAGATGCGGTGTAGCTGTGGACGTGCTAACACCTACATTCTTGTGCTGTCCCGAGGTTGCCAATAAAGCTTTAAGGAATACCATTTACATTGAACGCATATTCATTACAAATCTGGCGACGATGATTGGCTTGGCAACCTCGAAGAACTCACGCTAAATTTTAACTTTGAGTTATTCGCCTTCAAGAAGTCAAGGTCAGCCTGGCTGTTTGGAAAATTTGAAGCTACGTTTCACTGAAGACGTCCTACTTCCTTCAGGGTAAGCGGACGACCGTGGGATGGAAAGCCTTTACTTTCGTGAAAGGATTATGTGCGGAAATCCAACCCATCATCAAACGCTCTACTGCTGACGGTTGAGTGCTCTCGCGCGCTGTTTACCTTCGAAGACGGCGTTGCGGAGCCTCGAGCTGCTTCCTCTGCGAACTGCTGTTTTCTCACCGGAATTCTTCTTCGAGCATCACTAGGGTACGTGGTATATCGCCCTGACGTCACCGCGCAGGTCATGACCCCGACGTGACGCCATCTTTGAAATTGACCTCCACTCAATTTCAGCTTCTGTATTCACGGAACCTTGCCGGAAAAGTTAAGCATCACTCGCATCTACAAGAGGAGTGCATCGGAAACGTTTTCTTTTATAAATCTCTCAACCAGTCTGTAAGTACGCTTTATATCTAGTATATTTAAAAAAATAATAATAATATTTAGAATGACCACCCCAGCAGCACCTTCTCATGGAGAAATAGTTTCACGTAATGAATCTGCTTTACATCTCACTACCCCCAAGGAATTTCTTTCATCTCCAGGTGAACCTATCATTCAGTGGAATGAATGGAAGGAATATTTTTTAAACTACATTGCCAACCTTGAAGATTGTAGCGGGATTTATTCACCTGAAAGAAAAAAAAGACTCTTAATGTACTGTCTGGGTCCAGAAGGTCTTCGTGTTTTAGGACAGTTGCAGCAAAAAGAAAGATCCGGTGATATTGGCGTGTTTAAATCTGCCTTATTGGATTTAGATGAACATTATTCACCCACAGTGTGCGTTGCTGTCATGCGCCACGCTTTCTTCCAAAGAAAACAGGAAAAACATGAATCCGTTGAGGATTATGTATCTGCCTTACGTAAACTTTCTATCACATGTAAATTTGGTAATTTTAATGAGGAACTCATAAGAGACCAAATAGTTATGTATGCAAAGAATAAGGCCATCCAAGATAGATTGTGGGTAGAGGGTGATTCAAGCTTAAAAGAAATTATTACTATTGTTAAAAAGCGGAGTTATCAGAGCGTTGCGCAAAAGTTACATTATCATCTGATAAAAAAGAAAGTAGCGACTCTGTTAACAAGATTTCAGAAGGTTATAACAAACCTTCTCAGACATACAAAAAAAGGTTGATAAGAATGATATGAAAAAAAATGATAATTCTTTTAAAAATAAGCAGCAGCATTATTCTTGTTACCGCTGTAGTAGCACTTCACATTCTGCGCAGTATTACAAGTGCCCAGCATGTTCTGCCAAATGTTTAGAATGCGGATTGATTGGTCATTTTGCCAAAGCCTGCAGGCGTAAAACATACAAGAATAATAAAAAAGTTGCATGTGTGAGAGAGAGTGATAGTGAGGAATCTTCCTCAGATGATAGCGACAATAATGTCAAAGTAAAGTGTGGAAAAAAAAAGAAAGTTGTCCTGAAAATCTCAGGTGAGATGGGCGACAGTAAACCTTTGTGTTGGGTTTCCTTTGGGGGTGTGTCCTTACAGGTCGCAGCAGATTCGGGATCGCCTTATACAATCATTGCCGAGAATGTGTGGGCACACCATTTTTGTTCCACCATTGGAAACCATTTGGAATCACCGGATATCAATCCGGAAAGCTACACTGGTGAGAAAATTGACATCATTGGTTTCAGACAATTGGTTTTCAGATTCAAAGGCAGATCTGCCTTGTGCAAATTATATGTAGCCAAGGATGGACCATCCGTCCTTGGATGAAAAGATCAACGCAAATTGAATATTATTTTGAATCCCAATAGTCCTGAACAAGTCTTAGTAGCCTGTGAATCTGAAGACACTAAGAAATGGGTGTTGGAAGAATTTCCTAATGTTTTCAACGGCAAAGTGGGAAAGTTAAAAGGTTTTTCCCATTATATTAAATTGAAACAAAGTGCTATCCCCAAAATTCACAAAACACGGAATATTCCATTTATTGTGCGAGACGAAGTAAAGCATGAATTGGATAAACATTTAGGTTCACATATCATTGAACCTATAGAATCATCCGAATGGATATCTCCGTTGGTCGTCGCAAGACGTGCCAACGGCAAAGTTCGATTATGTGTGGACTTAAGAGGGTTGAACAACAGTATTATTGTTGATCAATTCCCGTTACCTCGCATTGATGAAATGTTATCTTTAACCAGGGATGCAAAGTGGTTTTCCACATTAGATTTGTCATCGGCGTATCACTAAATCATGTTAGATCCTGATTGCAAACACTTGACAGCTTTTTGTACACCTTTTGGTTGTTTTCAATTCCGCCGAATGCCGTTTGGATTGGCATCAGCGGCAGCTGTGTTCCAAAGACTCATGACACAGTTATTTGGTAACATCCAAGATGTAGTATTTTTTCAGGATGATATATTAATCATGGGTAAATCAAAAAAACACCATGATGAGATTTTAAGGAAAGTTCTACAAGTGCTTGACAAAAAGGGTCTAACGGGCGAGATTAACAAATGCAAATTTGCAGAATCCAGTGTAACTTATTTGGGTCATGTGATATGTCGAGATGGCATTAAACCTAAAGTCAAACTCATTGAGGCAATATCCAAAGCTCCCCCACCATGTAACAAGGATGAACTTCGCTCATTTTTAGGTTTAGTGGAATATTATTCAAAGTTTGTGGAAAAGTTTGCGGACAAAACACATGATATGCGTTCTCTACTTAAGAATAAGAGTAAATTTGAGTGGTCAGACGAATGTCAGTCTTCTTTTCTAAGTATTAAATCTGCTATTGTTAAAGCTCCCACACTAAAAGGATTTAACCCTTCTGCTTCTACTTTCATAACTACAGATGCCAGTGGGAAGGGTTTGGGTGCAGTTCTTACCCAAAGCAATGAGAAGGGGAGTGAGTTTGTCATAGCCTTTGCTTCTAGATCTTTATCTCCCACTGAGGAGAAATACTCGGTTATAGAAAGGGAGACCTTAGCGTGTGTGTGGGCTCTTGAGCACTTTAGGAAGTTCATTTGGGGAAGAGAATTCACTTTGAGAACGGATCATAAACCGTTGACCAAAGTATTAACAACAGAAGGATTATCAAGAGCCTCAGCCAGAATCGCCAGACTTTCCATGCGATTACAAGATTTTATTTACATTGTGCAGTACGTTCCTGGCAGAATGAATGTCACTGCTGATTTTCTAAGTAGAATGTCATTACCCCTTACTGAAATTGATTCCAGTCCTTGGAATGATGTATGCGTAGCTGGTATTTTTGTGGATGAAAAGTGTCAGGGATTGCAAGAAAAAGAATGGATTGAGGCTCAAGCGAAAGACACTAATTTAGAAAAAGTAATGGATTGTGTAGAACATGGTTGGGAAAGATGTAACAAACCTGACCTTGTTGGCGAACTCAAAGCATTTTGGAAAGTAAGAAATAAGCTAGGCATTGAAGGTATATTTTTAACAAGAGGAGAAAAAATCATTCCACCTTCTGCTTTAAGGAACAAAATAATTACTCTTTGTCATGAAGGTCATCCAGGTATTGCCCGTACTCAAACGGAGTATTAAGTCACTATATTGGTGGCCCAAAGTTGACATTGAAACAGAACGTTTTGTTAGATCTTGTGTGGAGTGTATGTCAGCTGATAAGTCTCAGAAAACCTTGAATCCTCCGTTAAGTTCTTTAGCTTGTCCCGATTTACCGTGGGAAGATGTAGCTCTAGATATAATGGGGCCTGTTTTATGGACTGATGGATCTCAAAGATATATCATCGTTTTAATGGATCTGTTTTCAAAATGGCTTGAACTTGAAATAGTTACTAAAATAGACACTTGTTCAGTTATCAAATTCCTTGAAAATATTTTCTTGAGAGAAGGTTTTCCAAAATCCTTACTTACGGACAATGGTGTTCAGTTTAAATCTTTAGAAATGAGAATGTTTATGGAATATGCGGGTATTGAGCAAAGGTTCACTGCACTATACCATCCTAGGGGAAATGCTGTTGTTGAGAGAATAAACAGAGTTATTAAAGGGATTTTACAACTGGCCATGAGGAATAAGAAAGATCTAAAAGTGGAATTAATGAAAATGGTGCGGAGTCATAGAGTCACTGTACATGATTCTATTGGTAATAGTCCTTTTGCCATTATGAGAGGCAGGGTTCCCATTCCAAAGTAAATCCAGGTTGGATGAACAAAGGTTGTAAAATTGATTGGGACGTCAGTGACGTTAAAGAATGCATGATTAAATCCCAACAGAAGAACAAAATATATTTTGACAGTAAATATGGAGTCAAGGACGTCAAGATTCAGATAGGACAGTGGGTAAAAGTGAAATCCAGTAGAAAAGTTGTGAAGGGAGGAAATAGATATAGCGAACCAAAAAAAATTGTCAAAGTAAATAAAAACACCGTGCAACTAGAGGATGGATCTATTTACCATATGAGCAAATTAGCCATAGTAAAAACTTGTGATGTTAAGGAAAAAACTCAGGGTACTAAGGCTAACTCCCAAATTGACAAGTACTGGTGGATTACCATTGACCACGGGAACACTGTTAATGTACCTGTCCCTTATGAAGAAGTACCTGTATCCACAGACATTGAATCCAATCATACATTGGATTCATGTGAGGAAAGTACAATTTCCAACTTACCAGCAAACCAAAGTTCTTCTTCTTGCCATGACAAAGTTAGCGGTTTTGGCAGGAAAATTATTAAACCAAAAAAACTTGAAGATTATGTTTGTACCACTTATATTTGATTTTTTTATTGTTTTTTTTTTCATTGTTTTGTTTTCTATATATTTGGAGAGGATAAGAGTGTTGTTGAAATAAAGAGGAGGGATGTGTAGTGATATGTCTTTAATAGATCTTAGAGTTAGGAATGTTCATGTTGATTCTGTATTCCAAATGTGTAATGTAGAATGATCACCGGCAGATGCGGTGTAGCTGTGGACGTGCTAACACCTACATGCTTGTGCTGTCCCGAGGTTGCCAATAAAGCTTTAAGGAATACCATTTACATTGAACGCGTATTCATTACACCCACCCACCACCTGGGTGCTAGAAGAACCTTCCTATCCACATTATGTGTCTTTTTTCTCCTGCCTTGCTCAGTACGTGTACATGAATGTGGCACCTCTGCCACCTGTGCTCTCTTTTGTGCCAGGCTCATGGGGTATGCAATGCGTTGGAGGAGGGACATGCAGGTGGAATTTGACCCTACCCAAGTGGAAGAGTGCCCTGACTGGAAAGTTGCTGCCGGTAGAGGCAACACCAACATGGATCAGATAAGAGCATCGCCAACCTTGACAGACAAACGTCTGCAGTATCATATATAAACAGATAGAAAAGAACGTTATCAGACTCGCAACCTTGTGGCACTTAGGATTGTGGGATGGGCAGAGAATTATCTCCTGTCCCTGAAAATGCCACACATCAGAGGGGGTGGCGAATTTAGTGGCAGACAATCTGAGCAGAGTGTTCACCTCTTCCCAAGCTCTCTCTCTGTCTCCTCATGTGTTTTCTCAAATATGGCAAATATTTGAGGACCTCTTCATTGATCTAATTGCACCACAAGAAGACACTCTGCTCCCGAAGTTCTTTTCTCAGTATCAAGATCCAGAGACATAGGGGTAGAAGCACTGATCTCCCTTGGCCCATCAACTGCTATATGTATCCCTCATATTCCTCTGCTACTCGTGAGAGTTCAGAGGGAAGCAACAAAGGTTATAGCAGGTTTGTCCTTTTGGCCTTGCTGCTCCTGGTTTCCCCTGTTAAGAACATTGGCACTTCTCCCCCGCTTGAGGATTACTTTGTCTCCCAACCCTCTCAGAACAGGGGGGTGCCTACTTCTATAGAAGTTGGCCTTGTCAGTTTGGAAATTGAGATGGATGGACTCTAAAGGAGAGGTGTGCAAGAACATTTACCAGAAATCATTCAGGGTTCAAGACACCCCTGTTTTAAAGTCCTACTTGAAGCATTGGTAGAATTTCAAGGAATGATGAACCACTAGGTTTCAGACTCTGGTGGAGTGAGAGACACTTTCAATATTACAATCCCTGCTAAATGGGTTCCAGAAACAATTGGCGGTGACTACCTTACCTTAAGGACTCAGTGGGCAGCCATTATAGCATTTAGGGAGCCATGGGGGTGACTCTGGCAAAGATTTTGATTTGATGGATAGGCTACTAAACATTTTGCCTTGAGTGTCAGAAACCTCGATTCACGCATGTCAGCACCAATATTCAGTCACAGGTTCCCCATTATAGATATATTTCGTGGAGGCTTGTAGTAAAACAGTGGGCATGAACTCAGATTTAAAAAAACATAGGGCTAGGGCTAATATACACTTGGTGTAAGAAATTGGATTATTGAGAGTCCAATTATTGTCAGTGAAATTGCTCTCCCACCCTCGCAGCTCCACCATCAAGTGAGGCCCTCCTGAGCCCCTGCACTCTCGAGTGTTGGTGTTCGAGGCCCTTCTCCACCCGCAGGCTATACCTGCGCCTCATCGCTGGTGGTCCAGTGGACCTCTCACCCCTTCTCTCGCTCCGTTTATTCTGCCTGCTTCATTCTTTAGCCTCTTTACTTTCACCTTCGTTTTTCACCCTTTTACTCTCTTCCTATCACTTTTATCACTTTTCTATCACTTTCCATTTTTCTTTTTCAACTTTTGCGCTGTTTTCGCTCCTTTTTCTGGGCACCTTTCGCCCGTTTTTCCCGCCGCTGTTGCCCCCGCCGCCCCTTCCCCCCAGCACGACCAGCCCAAGCCAGTTTCCCCTCCCCGCTCCCGCCTCCCAGCTGTCCAGCCCTCCCCGACCCCTACTTAATGGCGGCCACTGCGGGGACAGGCGAGCAAGACCACTGACTCATTGTCAGTGAAATTGCTCTCCCACCCTCGCAGCTCCACCATCAAGTGAGGCCCTCCTGAGCCCCTGACTCTCGAGTGTTGGTGTTCGAGGCCCTCCTCCACCCGCAGGCTATACCTGCGCCTCATCGCTGGTGGTCCAGTGGACCTCTCACCCCTTCTCTCGCTCCGTTTATTCTGCCTGCTTCATTCTTTAGCCTCTTTACTTTCACCTTCGTTTTTCACCCTTTTACTCTCTTCCTATCACTTTTATCACTTTTCTATCACTTTCCATTTTTCTTTTTCAACTTTTGTGCTGTTTTCGCTCCTTTTTCTGGGCACCTCTCGCCCGTTTTTCCCGCCGCCCCTTCCCCCCAGCGCGACCAGCCCAAGCCAGTTTCCCCTCCCCGCTCCCGCCTCCCAGCTGTCCAGCCCTCCCCAACCCCTACTTAATGGCGGCCGCTGCGGGGACAGGCGAGCAAGACCACTGACTCATTGTCAGTGAAATTGCTCTCCCACCCTCGCAGCTCCACCATCAAGTGAGGCCCTCCTGAGCCCCTGCACTCTCGAGTGTTGGTGTTCGAGGCCCTCCTCCACCCGCAGGCTATACCTGCGCCTCATCGCTGGTGGTCCAGTGGACCTCTCACCCCTTCTCTCGCTCCGTTTATTCTGCCTGCTTCATTCTTTAGCCTCTTTACTTTCACCTTCGTTTTTCACCCTTTTACTCTCTTCCTATCACTTTTCTATCACTTTCCATTTTTCTTTTTCAACTTTTGCGCTGTTTTCGCTCCTTTTTCTGGGCACCTCTCGCCCGGTTTTCCCGCAGCTGCTGCCCCAGTGGCCCCTCCCCCCCAGCTCGACCAGCCCAAGCCAGTTTCCCCTCCCCGTTCCCGCCTCCCAGCTGTCCAGCCCTCCCCGACCCCTACTTAATGGCGGCCGCTGGCGTGCCAAAGGCAAGCCCGTCTGCTCCCGAACGCGACCAGCGCGAGAAACCCTGGACCCCCGAACCGCCAACGCTACAACCCAGCGGCACTCTACGCACTCAACCCAGGTCGCAACAACAACTGCAAGCTAGCATCACCAGCCGACACCCACGGACCCTTCAGCTATCACCGCTGCCGCCACTTCTGCAGCACCGCCAAGACCACGGATCCAGCACAACCCGCCCGCAAGAACGCAACCGCATCAAAGACCCTGCAATGCATCCTCCTCAACGTCCGATCCCTCCACAAAAACGCCACCGAAATCTGGGACCTACTCGACAGCACCACCCCGGACGTCACATTCTTCACTGAAACCTGGACCAACACCACCTCAGGATCTGACATCGCCATCGCCATTCCCCAAGGATACAAGATCTCCCGGAAGGACCGCCACACCCGCCCTGGGGGGGGGGAATCGCCATCGACCACAAATCCACCCTCCGGCTGAGCACACTTCCCGACGAGCCCACAGACCTGATGGAACACCTACACTTCAAGATACAGGCCAGCCCTACCACCACCCTCCGGGGAACCCTCATCTACCGACCCCGCGGACCATTCACCAACTTCATCACGGACAGCATCACCCCGCAGGCCATCGCGTCCACCAACTACACCTTGCTGGGAGACCTCAACTTCCACCTCAACAACCAACAAGACCCCCACACCACATCCCTTCTGGACAACCTCCACAACATAGGACTCCGCCAGATCGTGACTGAACCCACGCAGTCAGCAGGACACACCCTCGACCCCATCTTCACAACAGGAAACTCCATCACTTTCAGCCACACCACCGAACTCCTGTGGACAGACCATCGCTGCATCCACTTCACATGCAGAACACCCACCATCCACAGAACCCAGCACCTGCTCCCACGAAGAAATTGGACCAAAAATCACCGACGACCAGCTCACCTCCTCACTCGGCAACTCCACCCCAACCATCGCAGACAACGACGACCCCAACACCACAACCTGAACCCTGCACAGATGGATCTCCGACTGCGCCAACACCATAGCCCCCCTCAAGAAGAATAACAACACACACGCCAGGAAAGCCAGCTGGTTTACCACCGAACTCCGAGAGTCCAGACGCACATGCTTCCGCCTCGAAAAGGCCTGGAGGAACTCCAAATCTACAGAAGCCCACAACAACTTCAGAGCCGCCACCAACGCCCACCACCAACTCATCAGAAATACAAGAAAGAAAGCGATCAAAGACAGAATATGCCCTGTGAGTTTTTCTGAATTTATATATGATATGTCATGTTTTTGAAGAAACATATGATTTTTTGGAACATATGAACTCTAAATTTGATGTCAATATTATGATTAGTTTGTAAATATTTTTTGATGGAATATATGTTTAGGCAAAAAAAAATTGATGGACATTCAATGTGATCCCACGGTCTTTCGGGGACAGAAGAATTAATTGTGTGAAGTGTGTTGTGGCAGAACCACTGTTTGTTTAATGATATAGTCCCCAGGTTCTGCATGTTACTGGGTAACCCCATTGTTCAATAGTGACTTTCAGAAAGAACCTCAGCACAGAAACCACCCTCCTCGCCGCAACAGACGACATCCGCTCCCTCCTGGACAGAGGAGAGACAGTAGCACTCATCCTCCTTGACCTCTCAGCGGCCTTCGACACAGTCTCTCACCGCACCCTAACACGCAGACTTCAGCAGGATCCGGGACAAGGCCCTCGACTGGATCCGCTCATTCCTCTCCGGTAGAACACAGCGGGTCAGACTCCCTCCCTTCCTCTCGGACCCTACACCGACCACCTGCGGAGTCCCCCAAGGATCCTCCCTCAGCCCCACACTGTTCAACGTCTACATGGCTCCGCTCGCCCCCATCGTCGGAACCCACAGACTCAACATTGTTTCATGCGCAGACGTCACCCAACTCATCCTCTCCCTATCCAACGAACCCAACGCAGCCAAACACAACTTTCAAGAAGGCATGGAAGCAGTCGCCAAATGGATGAAGAGCAGCTGTCTACAACTCAACATGGACAAAACAGAAGTACTCATCATGGGCCCACCACCCCCGACGCCTGGAACGACACCTGGTGGCCCCCCGCCCTTGAAAGCCCGCCCTCCCCCACAGACCACGCACGCAACCTCGGAATCATCCTGGACTCCGAACTCAAAATTGACCGCCAGATCAACTCCGTCGCATCCTCCTGCTTCCACACCCTCCGCCTCCTACGCAAGACCTTCAAATGGATCCCCCTCGAACACAGAAAGACCGTCACTCACGCCCTTGTCACCAGCAGACTTAACTACGGCAACGCACTCTACGCCGGAATCAACAAAAACCTCACCCGCAAGCTACAAAACATCCAGAACTCCGCCGCCAGACTAATCCTCAACCTGTCACGACACTGCCACATCTCCCAGCACCTGCGCACACTCCACTGGCTCCCCATCGAGGCAAGAATCACCTTCAAGATTCTCACCCACGCACACAAAGCCCTCCACAACACCGGACCAGCATACCTAAACAGCCGACTCAAATTCCACGCACCCCAAAGGACCCTACGATCAGCCCAGCTCTCCCACGCCGTGGTCCCCCACACCAGGAAGTCCAGATCTGGAGGCCGCTCCTTCTCCTTCCTCGCGGCCAGAGCCTGGAACGCCCTCCCGCTCCACCTCAGACAGACGACATCACTCCCCATCTTCACGAGGGACCTCAAAACATGGCTCTTCGATAGACCTCCTCCTTGATAGACAGGATCCTGCACCTCCCCTCCACCCCAGCGCCTTGAGACCCTTACGGGTGAGTAGTCGCGCTTAACAAACCCATGATTGATTGATTGATTGATTGAGAGGGGTGGAAGCCCCACGCAATTAATAAAAACAATCCTTATCAGCGTGAACCACAAATGTCACTAAACCAGTGCTTAACCCTCTGGTAACGTGGCAGAAAAGCAATCAGGTTTAACTTAGAGGCAATGTGCAAATTGTGCAGCACTCAAACAGTAATAAAGTGAAAGCACAAGAAAAATCCCAAACCAATGTAGCAAAAATAGAGGAATTTTAATAAATAAAATGATACAAAAATCCTTCAAGTAGAACCAATTACAATTTTTTTTAAGTTTCTAGGGAAAATAGTGCCAAAAAGTACAAAGAGCCACTTGCAGTTATCTGGTCGCGCTGGACCAGGGTAAAGTCACAAATTCAGGTCAGTCGCGATGGAGCGTGGGTCAGATAAAGGGACCAGGTTCGTCCTGCTGAAGAGTATACCTTCTCGATTCCAAGTCTACTTGAGGAGCTGCAGGAGAGCTTTGTGTTGGTGGTCGATGTGAGAAGACAGTTTTCAGCACGAGAAGCAGGTCGGGCGTCGCAGACTGTCGTTGTTTTACGCGAAGAGTCCGTCATCACTGCTGCTTCGGGTTGGCCATCAACGTGGACTGTCGCCTTAGAGCTGGATCTCAAAGCTGGTGTGAAGGGTCGGTTGTCACTGATGATTTGTCTCCGCGGGCATCAGGGATGGTCTTCGGGAAATGCAAGGAGTTCGTTTGTGGTTGCAAAGTGCCCAAAATGTCTGGATCTTCACCTGGAGCTCGGGACTTGTGATGTTGAAGCAGTATGAGTGCTCTCTGATGCCAGCCAAGGGTCCAGAACCTACGGGGCACCTCTTGCGGTTCAAGACTCACTCAAGCAGAGGTCAGCAGCAGGGCTCAGACAGGTCCAGTTAGTGTCAGGCAGTTGCAGGACAGGCCTCTGGAAGCTTGTTGTGTCCCTGTAGCACAAACAAGAGGTCAGCCAACTGACCCACGGAGTCGCTTCAGGGGAGCCTGGGTCAAAGCAAGCATATCCAGTCTTTCTTCTTCAGACATCAGGGTAGCCATTCTGAATCTCCCATAGGTTCATGAGTGTTCAAATGAGAGATTCTGAAGGTGCCACTTTTAACGCCGGTGCCATCCTGTGGGTCGGGGATGCCCCCTTTGTCTAACTGTTTTTCTTTCCTGGGATTGACTCCAAACTATCCAGGGTAACAAAGGGCAGGCCAGTCTACATGTGATCTACATTTGTCAGTAGCAGGGTAGGCACCTCTGGGGAGTCAGGCTGGGGATGGGCAAGCCCTGACGCTACCCTTGGAAGCTCAAGAAGGACAGAGTACAACCTCCCACATCATCCTTCTCAGGAGAGCAATACCCTGCCTCACACCCAATGCCCTTATGTCCTTATGTCTAGAAGGAATTCACTAAACTCCACTGGACAGCCATTCACAGTCACGTAACACTGGCAGAAAGGCGCATTTGGTTTAGGCGGAAAAATGCCACATTTCCAAAAGTTGTACTTTCAGAATATTATTTTATAATACAACTTTACCACTAAATAGGATTTTAAATTCATTCTAATTTATTTGAGTGGAAAAACATTTCTCTATCTGTTTCCAACTTGAAGTTATCACTTATCAAGTGTAATAATGTAATCCAGTGTTTAGACTATGGGAGAGCAACCTTACAGCAGTGAAAAACAACTATAGGAGTTTTACACTGTCAGGACATGTAAACTTAAATACACATGTCCTACTTTTTAAATACCATGCACCCTGCTCTAGGAGTGGTAAGGGCCAACCTTAGGGGTGACATAAAAGTATTAAAAAGGAAGTTTTAGGCCTGGCAAAGATTTATCTTGCCAGGTCAAAATGGAAGTTTAAAACTTCACTAGAGGCTGCAATGGCAGGCCTGAGACATGATTAATAGGGCTACTTTAGTGGGTGGTTCAATAAGTGCTGCTGCCTACTAGTAGTATTTAATTTACAGGCCCTGGGTACATTTAGCACCATTTTTTAGGGCCTTACAAATACATTATATGTACCAATCAGTTGTAAGCCAATTTTTCCATGTTTAAGAGGGAGAGTACAAGCACTTTACCACCTAACAGCCAACAGACAGGTTCAGCTAGGAAGGCAAAAATCTGGAGTGACTATGTAGAGAGGACCCGGTCCAACACTTGGTTATTAGAGGGTCTTTTTTCGTATTGCACCATTTAGGCCGGAACATTTAGTGAGGCAGGGCTTCCAATACCCCTCCATTTTCTTGGAGAGAGTGTTAATAGATATTTAAAGACAGGTTGAACTCTCCCTTGTGGAGAATAAAACCTTGCATCAACAACATCGAGTAGCTTTTTTTTTTAATAACATAGTGGGGATAATCTCGCACCCCTGACTAGAGCGGTATCCTCGCTCCATCTGATCACTGGGCTGGTCCCCCAGATGGTGATTAACCAATTGGCTGTACGGCTAGCTGCCCTGTAAAGGTTTTCTGGGTATTCCCAAAAATTAAATATCTTCCTTACCCAATGTCGCCAGCATTTTCTCTGCCACCTGGATACCTTCCTGACACCAGCATTTAGGTTTAGCCAAAATCTATGATTTAGTAAAAAGGTCATTTCGGCGAGTTTCCTTTTTCAAGATTGCCAAAACTTGTTTTCATCTGTGGAAAATGTGCCCAGACTAAAAGTGATGCTCACAAGACAGCTGGTCCTCCTGGACCCTGGTATACAATTTCTATGTATCTGATTACTGAGTTATAATCCGATCAAGGGTTCAATTCCATACTAGTTGTGGTGGACCTTCTAAACAAAGTGTATCATTATATACACCTGCAAGGGTTGCTCAAGTCCCTAAATTAACCGAGATATTCGTACAGCATATTGTATGACTGCACGGTTTGCCCATGCGTACCGTCTCTAATCGGGTGCCAAAATTTGTGTCACGCTTTTGAAACGCCTTTTGCAAGAGGCTAGGCATGACTATCTACTTATCTCCTGTCTATCACCCCGAAACAGATGAGCAGACAGCGGGTTGTAATCAAGAACTTAAAAAATGCTTGTGCAGTTTCAGTGGTGATTTAGAGGCTTGGGTGGAAAATCTCTGGTTAGCTGAATTCTGCTACAACAATTCTACTTGTGTTTCAACTGGTTTTTCAACTTTCTACTCTTTATACAGAGCACACCCTGGAATTATCCAGTTACTCAGTTTTGTGCCCTCCAACTTTCCAACCAAAAAATGCCTTACTACCATACAACAGATAATGTCTTCTTTACAGCATACCCTCTCTATGGCCAAAGCTGAATATAAGCAGTATATAGACAAAAATATATATCTACAATAAATAACCTGTACAATGATCAAAGAGCATTAAGCAGCTCACTGACAATTATTTTTACTAAACACTTTCTGAAATCCAGTTCAGGGTCAAAATATAAGTCTGTGGCTTCCCAAGGCACTTAAATCCTTTTGATCAATCACACAGTGAACTGTTACAAGCGTTGCAGGAGATCAGAATGTGTTTCTCTGCAGCACAAGTTTCTCCTCAGGCTTCCTTTTCCACTTTTGCTTTACGTTACCACGGGCTGGTTATCTCGTTGCAGAGCCTCTTCCTGAGAAAGACGTGTTTGACCTGCCCATCAAGAGCCTGTGCCAGTATTGCTGTGAAAGGGAGAAGCTCTAGGACACTGATGCCATTACCGAGTGCCAAAAAGAAAACACAACTGTTGTTTGACCCTGTCAAGCTAATCCATGTGGCACATCCTTTACAGTTGTCCAGTTATGTTGCAGCAAAGATCAGAAATTCCACCACACGAGCAAACTCTCTCCGTGGCCCAAAATTGTCTCAAGCAGCAGGAAGTATTGTGATTGTCAACAATTAAATAGAGCAGTGCTTCTCACATGCTTTAGAACCACAACCCACTTTTTAGTTCAACAAACTTTGGCTACTCCCCTAGCTTTAATGGACATGAGGCAGGTGATTTTTTTAATGTAACTAAAGTATTGTGTGGTAGCACACTGTCATTTACAGACAGCACATTTGGTCACAAAATTTGCTCAGATATACAGTTTTACTGATCAAACTGTACTGCACACAAATGATATGTGGAAATCAGGTTTCAGTGAATATTTATTATTTGTGCATCACCAAGTAAAGTGTATTGATTTACTTTCCTAACTGCTGAACATGTACAGTTCACTTACAGGTATTTACTTTTTGTTGTGTGTTACGAAAAAATTGCATCCTACAGCCTATGCTTTCACCCTTTATGTACTCCAGTAAGATTGTCACATTATTCACTTTGCTTTTCTTCCTCTGACTGAAATGTCAGAGGAGTTTGTAAACACCAGTAAAGTTCCAAATCATGAAATGAACTTGAACTAAACACCAGTCCCCATGTTAAAAAAGAAGCAGCAGAAACATAGCCTGACATTTGGCCCATGTCTTTGAATTGAAGCAAACGTGACAAGATAAATACAGAATTTAAAGGCATCCTTATGTAGTAATCTGACTTTTGCAACTCACCAAAAATCAGCTCGCAACCCACAGTTTAGGAAACGCTGAAATAAAGGAATATGTAGTTTCTCTTTCCATTATGTTTCAATCAGCATGACCTCACCATGCACAATGGACGTGACTGACACTAGTAATGAATCAGAGCTCAATGAACATTGCACCCAAAATATTTCAGATTCAGATGCTAAACTATTGGAATGAAAGAGTTCTTTTGTAAAGCAGTTTGAAGAAAAGGAACCAAGTAATGTGCATATCATCAATTTCCAATCACGTAAGCTTGAATTGGCTTTATGTCAGCATTTGAGTTGGTAAGATAAATTGACCTTGTATAGGTGTGCACTTAACAAGTACACACAGCCCTCATGGACTTATGTTTGGTTAGTTGTGATTATCATCATATTTGCGACATGGGTCACATTACTGTTCTTTCTAGTTCAAGTGGTGCATGGATGTTATTTACCAGATTTTATGAAACCTGGACCAGTTGAGTTATAGCTGAACTAACAAGCTGCCTCTCATCCATTGGAAACATGCATTCTTACTACCCATGCATGAAAACATGCATTCTTACTACCCCTTCTGAAAAAAACGAATGCTGATCCTACGGAGCTTGGCAATTATCGCCTGATCTCTCTATTGCCAGCACCTGCAAAAATGTTAGAAAAATTGGCACACCGTCAACTCGCCAATTTCATTGAAGCACAGGACATCTTGCATGACACCCAGTCCGGATTCCGGTCAGCATACAGTACCGAGACCGCATTGGTGGAGGTGGCGGAATCAGTGAGAATGACTGTAGATGCAGAAGCATCAGCGATGTTGGTCCTTTTAGATCTGTCAGCTGCGTTCAACATGGTTGCACACCCAATTCTTCTGGAAAGACTCAAACAGATAGGGTTGCGGGGGGCAGTTCTCTCGTGGATCCAGTCCTATCTTACAGACCGCTCTCAAAGAGTCTTTCTCCAACCGCATCAATCCGATCCTAAGTCACTGTGGTGCGGTGTGTCTCAAGGCTCTGCTCTAAGCCCTCTGCTCTTCAACACCTACCTGGTGCCACTTTTCACTCTCATTGCTACCTGGGAAGTGAAGGCAGTCTTCTAAGCAGATGACACCCAGCTGGTGTTCTCATTCAAAGACCACCCTGAGGACTCGTTTGCCAGATTCAAGGGGTGTCTGAAGGATATCGCGTAGTTGATGAACAATAACAGACTTAAACTAAATGCAGACAAAACAGAGGTCCTGTTCTTCGGCCAGGCCTCCCCTCTGTCTGCAGTGCTATGGTGGCCAGCAGAACTGGGCTCACCGCTGACTCCAGCAAATACAGCGAGGAATTTGGGCATCAAATGGGATCTAGACCTATCCTTTGCAACCCTATTTCGACACATTTCTTCGTCCTGCTTCAGGAAGTTGAGAAGCTTAAGGAAATTCCTGCATTTATTACCGGAAGAAAGCCGCAGGGTCGTAGTTCATGCTACTGTGACCTCTCAGATGGACTATGCGAACAGTCTGTACCTAGGGCTACCTTCTTATCTGATCCACAGACTTCAGATGGTACAAAATGCGGCTGCGAGATTAATCCGACGGGTTCCGTTCCGTCATCACATCTCCCCGCATATCAGGCAACTCCACTGGCTCCCGGTAGCGAAAAGGATTGAGTTCAAGTCCCTGACCTTGGCCTTTAATGCCCTGCATGATAAAGGATGTAGATATCTCAGGCATAGGCTCTGTCTATACCAACATGAACGCACGCTGAAATCCAATTCCCAGCACCTGCTCTGTGTACCTCGCTATGCTAAGTCCTGAATGGGAGGAAGGCCCTTCACAGTGAGGACCGCCAGGTTGTTTAACTCCTTACCCTCTCATATGTGTTTGACTGGAAAATGCGCTCTGCCGACTCCTTGTAGCATTGTGCGAGTTAAGTTAGCATTTGCGGCACCATTTTGTATTCAGCCGCCATTTTGTACCATAATCGAAATTAAGCTTCTGTTTTACACTGCCTGCCTCAGCAGAAAGCAGCCTCGATTGTTTCTCTTGATTATTCAAGGTTGAGCTTCGCTGCACTAATGAATAGATTGTTCTGTCTTTGCATGCCTTTCCCAGTAGGTAGGCCTGCTCCCACTTTCAGAGAGACCGGCACGGGCAGAGTAACCTTGAAACCAAGATAGCATGTACCCGGTCTCAGGATAGTAGCTCATCTTTCTGTACCACCTTTGTTCGTCAGCTCTGAGACTGGAAAATTCCAGTCTGGGCGGGTCTTTAGGGGTGCTGGAAATGTATATCTTGTATTACCATGTTGATGGGGTCAGTCCCTCTGCAGCAATCTGAGGAGGCTGGACAGACTGGACTCCGCTCGAGCGAATACTAATAAATAACTTTGGTTTGTATTCTCTACTGTCTGACCGACTCTTCATTTGTATGGAAGTCTGAGAGGTGGTCGCGAGTGACCCCGGTGGCCCTAATCGGGTCACTTCCTTCAGTTGGGCATTGGGCGAGTGACCCTTCCTTGCCCGCGGACGGGTGAGGGGGATGGGGCCACGTCAGGTCAGATGGGCGGACTGGGGATCCCTGCACGAGAGAGTCTGGTACTCGCAGCTGCCCCGTCTGTCTGACCGGGCGGTGCCTCGGCCAGTGGTCATCCCGGCTCGAGTCCTGAACGGCGAAACCCTTGGATCTGACCGTTTGGTCCAAAGAGTCGGCAGTGGAGAATACATTCGTTTGACCTGTGTGCACCAGGTGAGTTTGCCTTGGTTTTGTTTTGTGGCTGTGATGCCACTTTGGTTTGTGTTTGGTACGGTCTGAGGATCGTTTTTGGACAAGCGCTTGAATTTGTTTGAGTTCTTTGTGAACATGGTACCACTTTGATTTGGATTTGGCGGGGTCTGAGGACCAATTTTGGTAAGATATTTGCAAATATCTGTTCGGCACACATTTTCTTTTTAAAATGCCCTGTTTTAGCAAACTATGCTGTGTGAGTTGTCGTTGTTGTTCTACTGATGCTCGATTGGAAGAGAGTCAGCCTGCGCCTCCGGAAGGCACTCCAAATTTTGAAATGTATGTAAAGCATGGCCTTGGCCTTATTATATTTAGTACATTATGGCACAAATATACGAGGGACAATGCCGAGTTGCAATGGCCGTTGACAGGCACTTTTGATGAGCAAAAGCATAATTTCCTGCAGGATAAATTGTTTGCGAAAAGAATTAGGCAGTCGATGTTTGATTCCCTTAGAACATGGCAAAAGGAAGCTAAACAGAGACGAATGAAAGCAGAAAAGGAGGCCCGAAAGGGAAGGATGCAGACAGTGACTCAGAAAGCTGTTGCGTATGAGAGAAGATTGAGAAGGGGATAGAGTGTGACGATAGGAAGTTTCGATTGCAAAGTGAAAAGTCTTATGTGGTTCGAGAAGAAAATGATACATTTGTGGAGGAATTGTTAGACACCCGACCTCCACCTCCATACGCCCCGCAGAGAATATACCCTGCCATGCCACAGCCTCAGTCATCTGTCTCTTCTGCCCCTGCTGTTTCTGCTTCTTCTGTTACCGACCCAGCTGCTTTGGCCGCCGCGCCTCCTGTCAATTCTGTGGCTTTGCCTTCTGCGCCTGCGATAACTGTAAGTCTCCCTGCTACGCCTATTTTGTCGATGCCTCTTCTCTCTCCGGCCCTTACGCCTACAACACAGCCATTGGCGACATTGGTGCCTGCTCCCTCTGTTGCTACTCCTTCCCTTTTCCTTCATTCTCCGATTGTACTGGGTACCGGAACACCTGTACGTGGATCAGGGGACGGGGACTGGGCAACTGCTAGGGAGCGACTGGGGCGGATATTGATACGATCTGATGTGGGCGATGAAGAGAAGAAGGTGGTGGCCAATCAGGCCGCTCAGTGGGCTCGTCACCCCATTTACAGTGTGGAGGATGTGTGGAGTGTGATGAAAGATTATGAGCCGTTTGTGCAGCAGCATGCCCTTAAGCACATGTCGGCTACACTGATTGGGTTGTGGGAACAGTGTTTAAACGATGTAGCACCCCAGATTATTTATGATATCAGGGACAATGTATATGCTGCCAGTATGGCGCCTGGGGAGGTTTTCGGCAATGTTGCGACGTTGGTAGCTTACCGAAGTAGGCTGTTTGAGAAGAGCCCGAAGACAGTGTCCCAGTTTCCGATGAGGGAAGTCCATCCCATATATCACCCTGAGTTACCGGAGCTCCGAGATCAGCATAATACTGTTGTTAGACCAAGGGTAGATGCCCGTTTTCAAGAACAGTGGGTTTATACCCCATGGAAGAGGAGTCAGGTTTTATCCCTTAAGACTCAGTTACCCGACCCTAGGAAACATCCTACTGCACACTATAAGGAACTGACAGAAGCCACTTCACCGACAGTTATGGCGCTTGCTGATATCGAAATGTTCTTTGGTTTACTGGTACCCGTTGATATTTGGAGGCAGGTACACACACAGGACCACGGTGCGGAATTGGGTGGTACATGGGAGCAGATTAAAGCATGGGATCAGGAGAGGAAGCCTGGTGAGAAGCCTAGGGCCGAGATACTAGCTTTGCCTGGCCGAATTATCTCTTATATGCATTCTCTTATTCCACCAAGGAGAGTAGATTGGGACAAGTTAACAGCATGTCGTCAGAAGAAAGATGAGTGTTTCTGATTTTTTTCACGCGGTTCGAGGGTGTGTTTTTGGACTTTAGCCGACCGGATTTGTCAGTAGAGGGGGGTGTCCGATTGTTCGTCAATAGATTTGTTACGAACTTGCTCCCAGAGATTGCAGCTCGGTTGCAGGCTTCGGAGAGCACTTGGACGACATCCTCCCCTTTTGTCATATTGAGTATGGCACAGTATTATGAACACAGGGAGAAGGAGAAGGTGGAAAAGAAGCATAAGGAATTGAAGATGAAGGTGTTGTTGCAGCAGGCGTCTACGGGAAACGGAAGGGGACGTGGAGCTGGTCCAGTCCGGCAGCTTTCCTGTACTAGTAGGAACGCTGCACCAGTGGGGCCGAATCAGTGTGCGTATTGCAAGGAGGAGGGGCACTGGTGTAGCGAGTGTCCGGTGTTATTGCAGAAGGTTGCGGCCCCCAGAGGACGAGGTTCTCGTGGACGGGGCCGTGAAGAAAGTGATAAGGATAGGGTTCGGGAGGATAGGACATCACAGGGTCGCTCAGATCAGAACTATTTTGATGACCCTCGAGGGAGACAGTATTACCACGACGATTATGATCTGGATGAAGTGACAGGGATGTCTCACAGCTAGGACAGCCAGGGGCAGGGTGAGGGACCAGTCCAGATACCTGTAGATCAGTGCAGTCCTTATGTCACCACAGATCTGCAAGGCTCAGTTAAGAAATTCTTGGTGGATACAGGTGCAATGAATAGCTCTGTTTCTCGTTCGCTGGTCCCCGGGGCAGCTCTGTCTGGCCAAAATAATGTTTCGGTAGGATTTTCTGGTGTACCGGTTGTAAGCCCCATTTCCAAACCTCTTGCCTTGACTATCGGTCCTTTTACTGTGGATTCACCGTTCCTATTGACATCAAATTGTGGAGAAAATGTAATCAATCAATCAATCAATCAATCAGGCGTTTGTTAAGCGCAACTACTCACCCATAAGGGTCTCAAGGGGGTGGGGGGGGTGCAGGTTCCAGTCCATCAAGGAGGGGGTCTGTCGAAGAGCCAGGTTTTGAGGTTTCTTGCGAAGATGGGAAGCGATGTTGTCTGTCGGAGGTGGAGCGGAAGGGCGTTCTAGGCTCTGGCTGCGAGGAAGGAGAAGGAGCGGCCTCCCGATCTGGTCTTTCTGGTGCGGGGGACCACGGCGTAGGAGAGCTGGGCTGATCGTCGGGTCCTTTGGGGTGCGTGGAAATTGAGTCGGCTGTTCAGGTATGCTGGTCCGGTGTCGTGGAGGGCCTTGTGTGCGTGGGTGAGCATCTTGAAGGTGACTCTGGCCTCGATGGGGAGCCAGTGGAGTGTGCGCAGGTGCTGGGAGATGTGGCAGTGTCTTGGCAGGTTGAGGACCAGTCTTGCGGCGGCGTTCTGGATGTTCTGTAGCTTGCGGGTGAGGTTTTTGTTTATTCCGGCATAGAGTGCGTTGCCGTAGTCGAGTCTGCTGGTGACCAGGGCGTGAGTGATGGTCTTTCTGTGTTCGAGGGGGATCCATTTGAAGGTCTTACATAGGAGGCGGAGGGTGTGGAAGCAGGAGGACGAGACTGAGTTGATCTGGCAGTCCATTTTGAGCTCGGAGTCCAGGATGATTCCCAGGTTGCGTGCTTGGTCCGTGGGGGTGGGCGGGTTTCCGAGGGCGGGGGGCCACCAGGTGTCGTTCCAGGCGTCGAGGTTTGGGCCCATGGTGAGTACTTCTGTCTTGTTGGTGTTTAGCTGTAGGCAGCTGTTTTTCATCCATTTGGCGACGGCATCCATGCCTTCTCGAAAGTTGTGTCTGGCGGTGTTGGGTTCGTTGGATAGGGAGAGGATGAGTTGGGTGTCATCTGCATATGACACGATGTTGAGTATGTAGGTTCTGACGATGGGGGCGAGTGGAGCCATGTAGACGTTGAAGAGCGTAGGGCTAAGGGAGGACCCTGAGGGGCTCCGCAGGTGGTTGGTGTAGGGTCCGAGAGGAAGGGAGGGAGTCTGACCCGCTGCGTTCTGCCGAAGAGGAAGGAGCGGATCCATTCAAGGGCCTTGTCCTGGATCCCTGCGTCGAGGAGTCTGCGTATTAGGGTGCGGTGAGAGACTGTGTCGAACGCCGCTGAGAGGTCGAGGAGGATGAGGGCTACTGTTTCTCCTTTGTCCAGTAGGGTGCGGATGTCGTCTGTTGCGGCGAGGAGGGCGGTTTCCGTACTGTGGTTTTTTTCTGAAGCCGGATTGGGAGGAGTCGAGGATGTTGTGCTCTTCGATGAATGTGGCGAGTTGGCTGTTGATGGCTTTCTCAATGACTTTCGCTGGGAACGGGAGCAGGGAGATGGGTCTGTAGTTTTTGAGGTCGGTGGGTTCCGCCGAGGGTTTCTTCAGGAGGGGGTTGATCTCTGCGTGTTTCCAGTCGTCGGGGAATGAGGCGGTCGCCAGGGAGCGGTTGATGGTGTGGCGGAGTATGGGTGCGATGGTGTCGGCGGCTCTGTTGAAGATGTGGTGGGGGCAGGGGTCCGAGGGGGGCCCCGGAGTGTATTGACTTCATTGTCTTCAGTGTGTCTTCGGTGGTGAGGGCTGTCCAGTTGTCAATCGCTGGCTTCAGGGTGTCGGGGGTGGTTGGCGGGGGTTCAGTGTGTTGGTTGTCTTCGTCGAAGTTGTCGTAGATGCTCTTGATTTTGTGGTGAAAGAAGGTGCTGAGTTTGTCGCAGAGGTCTTGTGAGGGAGGAATGTCCGTCGATTCGCTGGTGGGTTGGGCGAACTCCTTGATGATGTTGAAGAGTTCTTTGCTGTTGTGTGTGTGTGTGTGTGTGTGGAGATTCTGTCTTCAATCGCTTTTTTTCTTATTTTTCTGATGAGTTGGTGGTGGGCGTTGGTAGCGGCTCTGAAGTTGTTGTGTGCTTCTGTGGATTTGGTGTTCTTCCAGGCCTTTTCGAGGCGGCGGCAAGTGCGTCTGGACTCTCGAAGTTCGGTGGTAAACCATCTGGCTTTCTTGGCGTGGGTGTTGTTGTTTTTCTTGAGGGGGGCTATGGTGTTGGCGCTGTCGGAGATCCATCTGTGCAGGGTTCGGGCTGCGGTGTTGGGGTCATCGTTTCCCGCGATGGTTGGGGTGGAGTTGCTGAGTGAGGAGGTGAGCTGGTCGTCGGTGATTCTGGTACAGCTTCTTCGTGGGAGCAGGTGCTGGTGTCTGTGGATGGTGGGTGTTCTGAAGGTGAAGTGGACGCATCAGTGGTCAATCCATGGGAGTTCGGTGGTGTGGCTGAAGGTGATGGAGTTTCCTGTTGTGAAGAGGGGGTCGAGGGTGTGTCCTGCTGAGTGCGTTGTTCCAGTCACGATTTGGCGGAGTCCAATGTTGTGGAGGTTGTCCAGGAGGGATGTGGTATTGGGGTCCAGTTGGTTGTTAAGGTGGAAGTTGAGGTTCTCCCAGCAGGGTGTAGTTGGTGGATGCGATGGCATGCGGGGAGATGATGTCCGTGATGGAGTTAGTGAACGGTCCGCGTTGTCCAGAGGGTCGGTAGATGAGGGTTCCACGGAGGGTGGTGGTAGGGCTGGTCAGTATCTTGAAGTGAAGGTGTTCCATCAGGTCTGTGGTTTCGTCGGGGAGTGTGCTCAGGCGGAGGGTGGATTTGTGGATGATGGCGATTCCTCCTCCCGGGCGGGTGGGGCGGTCCTTCCTGGAGATCTTGTATCCTTGGGGAATGGCGAATGTAATGGGCCTCAATTTATTAAAGAAGTTGCATGCGACCATTTATTGCTCTCCGGAAGGTGTTTACATGACAATAGGTCCGACTGTGGTCAGCTCTAAGCAGTGTCTGTCCAAAGATGCCCCCCTTCCTGCTGAGTTTTTAAGGATGTGCCGCCCGCTTTGTGGGCAACAGGTGACACGGATGTAGGACTGTTGCAAATTCCCACAATTTCCATTAAAGTTAAAGACAATGCCATTTTTCCTCGTATTCCCCGGTACAAAATTCCACAAGCAGGGGAGCGAGCTTTGCTGCGAATTATACAGGATCTAATTGAGTCGGGAGTGGATGAAGAGACAGCAGCGAATGTGTGTAATAGCCCTATTCTTCCTATTCTAAAAAAGGCGTCTTCAGACTCCCCCGATGAACACCAAGATGTTTATCGTTTTGTGATTGATTTGCGCGCGGTTAACAAAATAGTGGTCCCTCAGTTCCCGGTGGTCCCTGAAATTACTGCCCTTTTGACAATGATTCCTTCTTCTGCTAAATTCTTCTCTGTCATTGATTTGAAGAATGCGTTCTTTAGCATCCCGATCCATCCTGATTGCCGACATTTGTTCGGTTTTACCCTAGCTGGCAGAAGCTTTAGATTCTGTCGAGCTCCTCAGGGCTATACTGAGAGCCCTAGTATATATAGCCAAGCCTTGAAAGCCCAATTGGACTCCCTCACGCTTTCCCCAGATAATGTATTGCTTCAATACGTGGATGACATACTAATAGCCTCTGACACTGAACAGGGATGCAAAGACAGTACGGTTAAGTTGTTGCTACACTTGGCTCACCATGGACATAAAGTGTCCCTTTCTAAATTTCAACAGGAGGTCACCTATTTAGGTCACCTACTGTCGAAGGAGGGTAGGAGATTGACCCGGAGCGCACCAATGCTATTGTTAAAATGCCTATCCCTAAAACTCAGAGGGATGTGCGCGCTTTTATTGGCATCACTTCTTACTGTCGCCATTGGATCCCTAATTATTCATTACTAACCAAACCCCTGCTCACATTAACTACTAAAGATGTGCATGAACCTTTGCCTTGGACACCTGAATGTCAGCAGTCTTTTGAGCAATTAAAAGTCGCGCTTTGCTCTGCACCTGTGCTTGGCACGGCTGATTATTTGAAGCCGTTCGTGTTGTATGTACACGAGATGGCTGACTGCACGCTCTCTGTTTTGACACAGGCCTGTGGAGGTAAGCATCGGCCGTGTGCTTATTTTTCTGCTTTGCTTGATCCAGTCGCCAGAGCCCTCCCTAGCTGTCTAAGAGTGGTGGCAGCAGTGGCCATCTCTATAAGGCAATCGGCTGGGCTCGTACTTGATACTGACCTCACAGTCATGGTGCCCCATGCGGTGGATACTCTATTGAATAAGACCAAGACACAGCACCTCACCAGTGCACGTCTGTCTGGTTATGAGCTAACTCTCTTTGCCCCACATATCACAATTAAAAGATGTGCCACTCTGAACCCTGCCACGTTACTACCTCTCCCTTCTGAGAGTGCGGAAATTGACATCCATGATTGTATTTTTCTGACAGAAGAAGAGACGAAGGGACGGGTAGACCTGACTGATGTTCCCTTATTTGACCCCCAAGGGGAACTATATGTCGATGGCTCTTGTTTCAAATTACCAGATGGCACCACCACTGCTGCGTATGCACTCACTACACTACATACGGTAGTTGAGACATCACATGTTCCCTATCAGTCCGCCCAGGCAGCTGAACTGGTTGCCCTTATTAGAGCTTGTGAATTGAGCAAGGGACTGGCTGTTAATATTTATACTGACAGGCAGTACGCCTTCGGGGTCGCCCATAACTTTGGGCGACTCTGGGCAGAGAGAGGGTTCCTTACCTCCCATGGGACACGTGTCTAGCATGGCCCTCTTATACATAGGCTTCTGTCCGCTTTGACACTTCCTATGAATTTGGCCGTAGTAAAGTGTAGTGCCCATAAGGCGATTACTGATGATGTGGGAAAGGGGAATGCATTTGCAGATCAGACAGCTAAGGAGACAGCTCGAACAAAAATGAAAAGGATGTTTGTAGCGGGTCCCGCCAGGTGTGTGCCTGAGGGCACTATGTTTGAGGATACACTAGACAATGTGAAAGAAATCCAGAGTGAGGCAACAGTTAAGGAGTTAGCAGTATGGCAGGAGAGCACAGCACGCTTAGATGAAGATGGGTGTTGGACGGATAAGTCAGGGAAACAGAGATGGATGTTACCAGATGCATATGTCCTCCCTGTGGTCACTATGGCACACGGGCCAGCCCACATTAGTGCAAAAGGTATCTGTAGACTGTTAGATCCTGCATGGCAGAATGACAACATTCCCAAGGTTGCTGCTCATCTAGTCAAGTACTGTATGGTGTGCATGATGTATAATCCTGGAAAAGGCACCCCTGCACCCCCTGGTAATTTTGCACCCCCTTCTTTCCCTTTCGAGGTCCTTCAGGAGGATTTCATCGAAATGGAACGAGTCAACAATCTGAAATATGTATTGGTGGTTGTTTGTGCATTCAGCAAATGGGTTGAGGCTTATCCCACTAAAGAGAATACAGCCATGGCGACTGCGAAGGCACTCCAAAAGGAGTTCTTCCCTCGATTCGGTTTGCCCCATTTGATTTGGAGTGACAACGGAAGCCACTTCAACTCAAAGGTGATCTAGTTGGTGTGTGATGGTTTGCACATTAAACAGAAATTTCATGCTGCAAACCACCCCCAGTCAGCAGGGTTGGTTGAGAAGTACAATGGTACTCTCAAGCTGAAGTTGGCAAAGATTCAGGAGAGCACAGGATTGCAGTGGGCAGATGCTTTACCATTAGCTCTTTTGTCTGCAAGAGCTACGGCTCACACTAGGACAGGGTTGTCACCGTACGAGGTCGTGTTCGGACGCCCGGCGAATGTTTGGGGCGTCCCGCGACCTCGACAGTTTTCAGAAATTGAATACCCTTTGTTAGTGGATTATCTGTATGAGTTAACTAGAAGCTTGCGTTCTCTGGCGTCAACAGATCCATGAAACCCTACCACCAGCACCCGAGGGGCCAGGACACGATATTCGGCCTGGGATTTTGTGCTGACCAGACTCTTTCAGAAGAAGGGCAGTTTGGAGCTGCGTTGGAAGGGGCCTGCGCAGGTGCTTCTCGCCACCCGCACCACCGTGAAGGTGGCCGGCAGGAAGAATTGGATACACTCTCAGCACTGCGGCAAGGTGCCCCTCCCTTTACCCTATGACCAATGGGTGCTTGACAGAGACGGTGACTCTGAAACTGAGCAGGTGCCCCGTTTTGTTCCTTTCTCGGATGCCCGGCTGATGTGGGCACAAACGGAGGAGGAAAGTGATGCAGTGTTGAACGAGGCAGTGCCTCCTGAGATCAAGGCCACCCAGGAGCCCCAGCCGGCTGGCCCATCTGTGCTTGAGCCCCAGTCCATTGGCCCCTCTGTGTCTGAACACCTTTTTGCAGATCCCTCTGTCCCTGGAGTAGCTAGGTATAATCTGCGCCCCGACGGAGGAACAGTGCACCAAAGGAGAAGTCAGATTAGCAGGGATGGACTCGATAAGTCAGGCAACAGTAGCATAGGGAGAGGCGAGATTGGTGCACTGTTCGGCATTGAACAGAATTGATCGAGTGTGCTCCCCTGGGAAGGGGGGTGCCTTATCCTGAGCGACGTGGGATTCTTCAAGAGCTGGTCCTACACCTCCACCGCCGGTGCTCAATGGCCCCAACGATTGATGAACAATAGGAATCTACCAGTGAGGCTCTAACGGACACTGGGAACATTTGCCCCTCTTTTGTCTTTTTGTTATTGGCTCCATTATATGTCCTTTCCTCTGGTTAAAATGTATCCATTTGGTCGCCCCATTAGGGAGGAGGAACAGCCCTTTGCAGCCCCACGTTACGGGCAGAATGCGTCTAGTTGGTCTACAAGGAGTAAAATAGTTTTCATAGTAATTGTTCTGATTTCTCTGATAACAATTCTTGGAATAGTATGGTTCCTAGAGGAGAAATAACCTGTGCACTCTTTGATTGGTACAACACCTGTTCCCCCTGAACATACGTTTGTTACATTGGGCCCCCCATAAAGATGAACACGGAAAAAAATATGTTGACAATGTATTTTTGCAAACTCTCCACCAACCCCATGATACATCTAACGTTACAAACTGTTGGATATGTGGACTGCTCCCTCCGGTTACACATAAGAGTGATAGCCTGTTATCGCTGCCTATGTCTTACTTGGGCAGCTGTGAGGGATGGTTCGAATTGTTCTCTAGGGTATACATTCATTATCATTCTTGTGCTATGAATATGACATCTGCTGATTATCACACAGTGCTGGAATATATACGTGTCCACCAAGGATTTACCCCGGGAGAACAAGGGACCCCTGATACATTATCCCCAACAGCCTGCATGAATATATATGAAAGAGAGAAAAATGTAACATGGCTTCAAAATGAAATGTTGGATTTCCAGGGATTTAATGTTACTGAATACTTCCGCTCATTCCAGGTGCGAAATATTACTCAGGATGAGGCAATACCGGTGCCAGTAGTCAACACCACAGCTGGATTTTGTGTTCAAGGGTTTGGGAAGGTGAAAGTGGGTGAGAGTAATTGCAACTATACCTATACATTAAGCACGAGTAACAGCCCGCCTTTACTCCCACCGCATAATATCTATTTTGTTTGTGGATCACAAGCTTATGTTTGGCTTCCTAGGGGATGGTCTGGTGTGTGTTACCTCTCTTTACTCCTTCCCCCAGTGTACATAGCACCGTCCAATTATCATAAGGACCATCGATTGCATCGTAGGAGTGTCCATCTGTCCCGAATCAGAAGGGTTATTAACACCGAAGACATAGACCAGACAGACACCACTCTGCAGAAGTTTACAGATGCTATGAAGGGTATTTTGCCCTTTTGGAGCCCTATGTCCAATAGCCTCAACATTCGTCGACTCACCAGGGTTGTGGAAGGGGTCATTAATACCACAGCAGGGATTTTGACAAAAATTACAGCTGAGCTCCAGGCTACGAGGCTTGTTGCTCTTCAGAACAGGATGGTGTTAGACGTCATCCTTGCTGATCGGGGAGGGGCCTGTCGCGTCATCGACAGCATTTGCTGTGTCTACATACCGGACCACGCCCCTAATGTATACACTGCTATACAGAAGTTGCATAGGCTCGCATCTGACATCCACCAAGAGAATGGTACCTGGAGTCTTTCTGGTTGGTTCTGGGGTTTAATAGCATCCTGGGGGTGGAAGATTCTTATCTTCCTGATAGTAGTTGCAGGTGTCATCTTCACATGTTGCCTATGCATACATTGTCTTCCTGCTTGTTGTGCTTACAGTGTTGGAAAATTGACACCCACACCAAAGGCCCCAATATATGATGCTAAGTCTTCGACCATGATGATGCAGGCTGTCCACGATCTAATGTTCATAGATGAAGGTATTTTTGAATATTGATAATGTGTGCGTTAACATGTAATAGTGGTCTTCTTAGTATGTGAGCCGTTCTTCCTAGCATTAGACAAAATTGTTAGCAAATGCTAAAAGGAGGGTCTTTTGGCCTGGAAAATGCGTTCTGCCGACTCCTTGTAGCATTGTGCGAGTTAAGTTAGCATTTGCGGCACCATTTTGTATTCAGCCGCCATTTTGTACCATGATCGAAATTAAGCTTCTTTTTTACACTGCCTGCCTCAGCAGAAAGCAGCCTTGATTGTTTCTCTTTATTATTCAAGGTTGAGCTTCGCTGCACTAATGAATAGATTGTTCTGTCTTTGCATGCCTTTCCCAGTAGGTAGGCCTGCTCCCACTTTCAGAGAGACCGGCACGGGCAGAGTAACCTTGAAACCAAGATAGCATGTACCCGGTCTCAGGATAGTAGTTCATCTTTCTGTACCACCTTTGTTCGTCAGCTCTGAGACTGGAAAATTCCAGTCCGGGTGGGTCTTAAGGGGTGCTGGAAATGAATATCTTGTATTACCATGTTGACGGGGGTCAGTCCCTCTGCAGCAATCTGAGGAGGCTGGACAGACTGGACTCCGCTCGAGCGAATACTAATAAATAACTTTGGTTTGTATTCTCTACTGTCTGACCGACTCTTCATTTGTATGGAAGGCTGAGAGGTGGTCGCGAGTGACCCGGATGGCCCTAATCGGGTCACTTCCTTCATATGCGCTTGGTTGAATCAGAACTTGAGTTCAGGAAGATCTTGAAGACCTGGCTCTTTAGCCAAGGATAGCCCCCTGGCAGTCCGGATCACCACCTGACTTCCGCTCAGCGCTGGGACACCTCTGTTTGAAGTAGCTGTCGCGCTCTATAAGTGTCACTATTATTATTATTGTCCATCTCATCATCCTACAAGAAGTGTCTGCTATCATTCTGACTCCTGTCCCACTGCAAACTAGAGCCTTCTGGAAAACATTTGAACACCAGATTCTGGCACCTTCAACTACCTCAAATATTTGATCTCCGCCTTGATAATATTGTCTCAATGAGACCCTTCGCCAGTGAATGGGACATTGGCACTTTTGAGAATCTTCTTACAGATCTGCTGGCTTATGCTTATCAGATTGATGCTGTTTCATATCTAGGTATGCATATTTACAATAACAGGTTCTGTTTCACCAAGTATGCTCACACTTCTGACACCTTTTAGATACCAGTAAAGTGGCTCTTCTTTTTTATATAATCTAAACTTAATTTGGTAACCTAAAGTGTGAATCTAGAGTATGACTCCTGCACATCGTTGTATACAATTAATGACACATGCGCCTTTGTTCCTGAATGCCAATGTGGAAAGTGGTTTTGAAATGTGAAGTTCTACTGTTTCTTTGCAGGGGGTATGGATTACGAAGACATGGTACTCTTTTTTTTTTTTTTTGTGTGCATGTTTTTACCCTAGAGATGTGTTTCTAAATGATACAAACAAACAATATTTTTGGTTTCCGCCATTTCTCGGATTGGAAATGGGAAAGTGCTTTAATAGCATCTGAGATTCATGTGTTACTTGCTATTGGTAATTTTCTTGCTGTTTCTAAAGCTTCTAAGGGAACATGCATGTACTTACATGGAAATGAGTGTCAGCAATATTTTGCCAAACAGATTCCAGGTCGACTTGTAAAGAGGAGTGATCCTGGATATAGTATGAACCAGGTCGTAACTAATAGTTTTGACAAGTCTTATCAGGTTTGGTTTGGTCTCCTGATCACTCCCTTTCCCCAGTCAGACATCACATTGATTCTTTCATTGAGTTCAGGTGTGAATGCATCTTTAAGGGTCCGCTTAATTCAATTAGGTATAAACAACACTTGGTCACACCTACAGCTATGGCATGCAGAACTTATCATATTCATCAAGAGAAGCAACTAAGCAGACAGGGTAGATTGATGTAAAAAACATTAAAGGTTATTTCAGAATTTTAGATTATGATCTTGGAATGATGATGATGAATGTTTATTTTTGATTAATTAAAATCTTACAATATTAGAAAGAATAAAAACATCATGAGGGAAGTCAATTTAACCATAGTTATAAAATCACTAACATTGTTAAAAAGAATTATTATATATTTACATTTATCAGGATCCGACAAAAGATGATTTCCTTACGTATTTCTATATTAATAATAATTAAAAACACATTCATTACTAGGGCTAAAAGTGTGATCACATAATATATGCCATTTTCATTTCAACTGCTTTCATGAATTTTACAAATATACAATTCAGTACTGTATCAGATGATTTAAGACATGCTATCACCACTTGTCTGCATGAACAAATGGCCCGCTGGTTAAACGGTATCTTTAGCAACCTGCGCCTTAGATCCAATAAAGCCGGGCATATGCATATTAAATGAATGATGTTCTCTTCGCCAAGTTTACACAGCCTACAAGATGTTGGTGTTGTTTGTCTCAACCACTGCATTGTATTCACGAGGCCTGGAAGTATTCCAAATCGTGCTCTTTTGAACCTTCTTTTTTGTGGCGGGGACCCTCCAGACTAAATAGAACTGTGATTTAAAGATTTTATATTCGTTTATAACTGTCCAGGCATGCGACCTAGGTACAAATAACTCTTTGTCCTTTAACAATTATGTTTTTTTCATTAAGCCATTGTTGTTGTTTTTTTAAATTGCTGGAGTCAGAGGCTTATCCCATAAAGATTAAATGGACAGATCTTCTATTGCCTCAGTTAAATACTTCCATGTTGGTAAATTTGGATTTATTTGAACTTCATGCCAGAGGGCTGGTCTAACTGATTTGCAATATTTGATTTTATTCTTTTCCAGGTTTTAACGTACGATCCTTTTCGTGCAATGATTTGGTTTAGCAGACCAAATTCTAATCTTATCTGAGCTGGTGTTGCATTGCATGGTAGTTTAAACAGAGATCTAAATATTTTAGCGACAATTTTGTTTAATATTACTGCATCTCTACCCCGCATCGCCTCGCTTCCATACGAGATTGTTTTTTTATAAACACTTTATTTTTTAATATTTTCTCAAATAAGTACCGTACATATTCAGCATACAGTTGTTACATGTTATACCGAGCTTTCCATCTTATTTACATGAAGTATTGTTCATAGAATCACAATATTTCCCCCCCTTTTGCAATATGTATGACCTAGTCTTTATATGTCTAAAAATGGTTTACGACTGCCCAAAAGGGCTCCCCATATCAGCCTCAAACCTGTCGGGAACTATAGTTGTGTGTCGTGTTCAGCAAGTGGGACCATGGACTCATGTGATTCGAGTAAGTATGTGCAGAGCGGCTGCCATATGTCTCGCGGCCTAGATGTGGGTGGCTGACTTGTGCATAGAGATCACTGTTTGTGTTGCAGTGTGTTAGGCTAGTAAGCCATGCCTTTGGGATCGGTGAATATCTGCTTCCCCAGTGTATAGCTATTTCTCTTTTGGCAAGCATTAACGCTATGGCCACGTAGCGGCGCACTGATTTAGGGATTTCATGCACGAACCCCAGCAGTGCCTGCAGAGGGGCGGGTTTGAGCTCAAGGTGAGTCATGCGAGAGAGTTCAGTGAATATGTCCCTCCAAAACCTAATCAGCTTTTCACAGGTCCAGGTCATATGGGCAGAGTCCGCTGACGGGGCAAGACATTTGGGGCAAGTGTGTGGGCGGGAAGGATCCATTCGATTTACTTTGATAGGGGTGACATATGCACGCCATAGAAACTTAAAGTGTAGCAACTTATGCCAGTGATTTAAGGAGATCTTGCATGTCTGTGTACAGCAGAAGTACCATTGGGAATCTGATAATGTGTGACCTAAGTCTTGTTCCCACGCCGCTCACACACCTGCATCTCTCGTAGGAAAGCAATCCAATGCACATTTTGTATAGTTTGGACACTGTGGTCCCCTTTCGTGTCTTTAATGAGTAATGTCAGAGAAGGAAATTCATTCGGTTCAAGAGGGTTACTGGGGAATTGAGCTCTAAGTGCACCCTGCCGCGCCTCAGTACATATTGGTCCATCATTGGGGCATCTCGGAAACGGACATCCTCTGTCCGAGTAAAGACATGTCCCGCAGGAAATAGGTCGCCAATGGTTTCTGAGGAGTATTCGGATAAGGTGTGCTTCACAAGCATCTTTTGCGTGATGGGTAACCAAGTGTTGTCCACTAGAGGAATAGCAGGTGAGTAAAGCAGGTGCCCCCGGTTGCTCTGATAAGTTTTTTCCAGGCCCAGCTGGTCGTGGAGACCGTTTGAATATCTTGTGGGTCACGTGCTAACCCTGCTGGTAACATTGCATATAGAGGGGTAGGATATGTAAGGTCTGCCTCCGGTTTGACATATGGTATCCTGGCATCCGGATGGTACCAATGTCTGGCAAAGCTGCACTGAGCTACCAGGTAATATACATGGAAGTTTGAACCGCAAACCCACTGCGTTCGTATGGCAGTGTCAGCATATCCCAGCTAATCCTGGGTTGTTTACCTCCCCATATGAGTCGCAGTAATGATGTACGTAGTGCTGTGAAGAAGGAGTAAGTCAGGGGATTGGGATATTGTGAAATAGGTAGAGGAATCGGGGAGCACCACAATTTTAAGTATAGCTAATCTACCCACCATAGTTAGTGGCAGTTTCAGTCGTCGTTCGATTTTACCGGACAGTTTTTCCATTGCTACTCCATAGTTGAGCCTTAGTATCTGATCCAGGTCTCTGTGTATGTATATCCCCAAGTATTTTACAGATTCCTCATACCTCACGAGTGGGTATTCAGTATTCACCTCCTCCATGTCTGAAGTCAAGGGGAAGATTTCGGACTTGCCGCAATTTATATGTAGTCCGGACAGGGTGCCATATCGGGTTACCTCTCTAAGCACAGGGTCCAAGTTGTCACTCGGCTGCCGCACATAGAGGATGATGTCATCAACGTATAGTGTGATATGGAGCGGGCCAGTCTTTAACTGAAGACCTCTATTGATGTGTCGCTCTTGCAGGTGGCGCACCAGCGGATCCAGTGTTATAACAAACAGTAGGGGAGAAAGAGGGCAGCCCTGCCTTGTCCCGCGTGTGGGAGAAAAAGGTGGTGTTAGTGTTCCATTTTGGCGGATATGTGCTGTGGGCTTGGTGTATAAAAGGTTAATAATGGAGATGAATCCCAATGGGATTCCCATTCTGCCTAGCGTGGACTGCAAGAATGGCCATTCCATGGAGTCAAATGCTTTTTCGGCATCCAACAGCCGGGACAGTAGAGAATTTCTGTGGAGAACTGCGAAGAGTGTTCGCAGATTCATGGCTCTGGATTTATGTGGGACAAAGCCAGATTGGGCGGGTGATATAATCTGATCTAGTAAGAGGGAAAGCCTAGTGGCTAACATTTTGGCCAAAATTTTATTATAAAAGTTTAATAGGGAAAGTGGTCCGTATGATCCGCATTGCAGCGGGTCTTTCCCTGGCTTAAGAAGCAGTATTATTACAGCTTCACGGAGTGTGAGTGGAAGCCCGCCACTTTCCATTGCTTCCTGGTAAATTTCTAAGAGATATGGGACAAGCAAATGTTTGCATGCTTTATAAAAGCCGCTCGAGAAGCCGTCTAGGCCAGGTACCTTCGAACTGTCCATTGCGTCTATTGCCTGAATGACTTCTTCTGCCATGAAAGGTTTACTGAGAAACTGTTGGTGTGATGAACTGAGCCAGACCATGGGCACTTCATACAGATATCGGTTGCAGTCTTCTTTATCCCTGGTAACGCAGGCTGTGTACAATTCGAATAATAAGTTAGTACTGTTTCTTGTATACTGAGGGTGTCTGACACATATGTGCTATCGGGTCGTTGGAGAGCTGAGATGTATGGCTGGCCTCTGGGGGGCTGTAGTAAGTGCGCAAGCATGCGGCCTGGTCTTTCACCCTCTCCATACCGTCTTGCTACCGCATATTTCCCCAGGTATCGTGTTTCCCGATCTGCCGCTTCTTTGTATTCTGTCAATAGTGCAGCCCGTTGTCGTATGTAGGACGACTGATGTTGTGTCGCTTATGTTTGATCTAGTTCTGATAGCTTTTTTTCTAATTGGAATAGCGTATGTCGCAGATCTTTAAGGATACTGGTGTGTTTAGATATGCAGATCCCTCTTATGTAGGGCTTAAAGGCCTCCCATAGTGCGGCCTAAGTTTTCACCGAACCCTTATTAACCTCAATGTAGTCTACAATTGCAGTACGCAGTTCGGATCTGAACACTTCATCCCTGAGGGCCATTTCAGGGAATCTCCATTGTCTCTCCACTCCTCCTGCCCTGGGAACATGTTTCACCAGGACCTGCGAGTGGTCAGACAGGGTGCGTGGTAAATGCTGAATGGAGTCTATCCATTGTGTTAGACTAGGTGCAAGGAGCCAGTAGTCCAAACGGATCCAAGTGTTGTGGTGCGCTGAATAGTGTGTATATGCCTCCTGTGTGGGGTGTTGGTGACGCCAAGCATCTCTTAAGTGATATGCTTCCCTAAGGTCGGCTAACACACGTCTGGATCTGAGTTTTGTGTCTAGTGCGTTTGCCGTGCTATCTTGTTTAGGGTCAAGCAGAATGTTTAGGTCACCCCCCCATGCACACCTGTGTTAGCTCTGTGCGGTCAATTTAAGTTAAAAGGTCCAGGTAAAAATACGGAGTATCAGTGTTTGGTGAGTTTACATTAACTAAAAGTATGGGGTGTGGCGGGGCAATAGTGTGCAGCCCCTTACTGCTAAGGGGGGGGGCGGGAGAGTAAACATGTACTATATGGTTGGCATGGTATATAGATCACGATTACAACAATGTCACACTACGGGCCTAAAAAGAACAGGGCTATGGGGGATGGTGTCCTTCTTTCGTGAGGAGTTTCGGTAAGGCCGCGTTCCCTTTCACAAGGTTTAATGGGTAATGGTACACAGGCACTCTGCATAGTTGGGGGGTGGGCAGTTTTAAGTCCATGTTGCAGGGTGGGGGGGGGGCTCCGAGGGGTTACGGGGGGGGAATGTTGTAGAACAGTTTTCCTCTTTGTGTGCAGTACTGAGCAACGTTTTAGCTGTGCATGGGGAATACATAATCACGCTCATGGACGACTGTTAAGGATGTGGTTTGTGGTGTCGATATTAGTGCCCTTGATAAGGTATGGGAACTTGAACGAACGGGGTTACATTTACACTACCCTCGACCACAAACATCCATACCCGCAACATCCAAATGTATGGTAACTCTGGGGAGGCTCCGCCATTGGGCCAATTTAAAATACTCTCTTGGAATGTAAACGGATTGGGAGATAATATCAAACGAGGAACTGTCCTACAATACCTGAAGCGGCAGACCCCAGACGTGGTCCTGCTACAGGAAACCAATATACAAGGGACCACTTACTGCGCACTTAATAGATGGGGTTATAAATTGGTGGCACATGCGGGCTATGCCAGGGGATCAAAGGGTGTGGGTTTTCTCCTGCGTAACTCATTTCCCTTCCACGTACAGACGGTTACACGCGACGCACTGGGTAGATTTTTCACTGTGTCCGGTTATTGGGAGGGCAGACTCCTCAACATAACATCGCTCTATGTGGCACCCAGACTTCACTCAACTGCACTGGCTGATTTCGGCACACACTTATTGAATCTACCAAAGGGCAACTTGCTGTTGTGGGGAGACTAAAATGCCACCCTCAATGGGGAATTGGATAGAAAACCGCCCAGACAGGGAAAAACATCCGGTAAGTTATTGGCTGCTTCTTGAGGGCCATGGGTCTGATAGATATCTGGAGAGTACAGAATCCCTCTTCCCTACAGTATACCTTTCTCTCACGGGTGCACGGGAGCTTGTCCCGGATCGATTATATTCTCTGTATGGCCGATCAACTCCCCATGTTTGGAGAGGTCGCCCAACTTCCGAGGGGCATCTCTGATCATTCTCCGCTAGTGACGCGTTACGGGCGTACTCCCCCCACTACACGTCATGAGATGGCTCTTAACCCCATGTATTTTAAGGTGCCGGCAATCAGGGAGAAGCTTATAAAGGAGACCACTGACTATTTCAAGGATAACGACGGATCTGCAGACTCAGATATAGTGCTGTGGGAGGCATACAAGACGGAGGTGCGGGGAGGGGGGGTTTCAGCGATCACTGGACACAGAAAGGAAAAAGAAAGCAACTACTGGAAATAGAGGACGAGATTAGCCAATTGGAGCGTGACTTCGTAATAACAAATGCTCCAGACACCAAACACAGGCTGCTTCTGAAGCAAAAGGAATATAAAGATATTGCAGAGGATGCGGCTAAAGTCCAGCACTGCGCCACCCAACACCACATATATGAGGTTGGTGACAAAGCGAGCAAATTATTAGCCTGGCTAGATAGGCGAGAAAAGGCCAATAGATGGGTTTCTGCGATCGAGTGCCAAGATGGCACAAGGCTACATAATAGAACCGAGATCGCGGAGGCATTTGCTGACCATTTTAAACAGATCTATGCATCCACAGGGGCCTCCACGTACGTGGAGGCGCAGGAACTGCTGGCCACCCTTAGATTACCGGTTCTTGAGCCACAAGACGTCGAGGATCTAGACTCTGCTTTGACCACTGAGGAAGTTGTCAAGGCAATCGGGGCGATTCAGTCCGGGAAGGCCATGGGTCCTAGTGGCCTTCCAATTGAACTTTATAAAGCAAATGCGTCCACGATTGCCCTGTATCTTATAAGAATGTACGACGAAAGCGTGACTACGGGTATCCTGCCCAGAACGCAGAGAATGGCCAATATTGTAGTTATACTAAAAACAGGAAAACCCCCCGAGAGCTGCGGGTCGTATAGGCCCATTTCCCTCCTAGACCCGGAAGTCAAAATACTCGCTAAGATTTTGGCAAGGCGTATGTCTTCCCTGATAAGCAAGCTGATCCACCCGGATCAATCCGGTTTTATGCCTGGCAGGAACACCGCCCTTAACTTACGGCGCCTTCACGGTGTCATGGGTAGGGCAGCAACGATCAGGGAAGACGCAATGATCATGTCTCTGGATGCAAAGATGGCATTCGACATGATCAAATGGCCTTTTTTATTTGCGGCACTTGAACGATTTGGGTTTGGTAAGAGATTTCCATCCTGGGTTCGGCTCCTTTACTCAGAACCTCTGGCCCGAATCATAGTAAATGGTGGGAGATTGAAAACGTTTACATTGCAAAAGGGAACCAGGCAAGGCTGTCCACTTTCTCCCTTAATTTTTGCTCTTGCCCTCGAGCCCCTGGCCATCTGGATCAGGGGTGACCCACTCATCAGAGGCCTGAACTGGACGACAGAGTGGGAGGATAGAATCTCCCTCTATGCCGATGATATTTTGCTTTATTTGCCCAGACCTTACTTCTCCATACATCGGACGTTACACATATTCACTCTTTTCCAAAAGTACTCAGGATACCCCATTAACTGGGACAAGTCGCTGGTATATGTCCTGTGTGGGAGCTGCCCCACCTTGACTAGAGGCTGTGCGGCCAAAACTGTTACGGAGGGTTTTCGTTACTTGGGGATATATATCACGGCTAACCCTACTTCATTTTACGAGCGTAACTTGGCTCCCCCTCTCCGTCGTTTCCGGGAAGATGTGCAACATTGGAAGACCTTGCCCCTCACGCTGTTGGGCAGGGCCGCCTTATATAAAATGATGGCACTTCCCCGCTTTGTTTATGCTTTGCAGAACACACCTCATTTGGTTCCAGCTCATTATTTCCACTCAATTCAGTCAGAAGTGCTCTCATTACTCTGGAATAGTGGTGCTCCTCGTATAGCATCGATCAAACTAATGAAGAGCTGGTATGATGGAGGCATAGCCCTGCCAGCACTTAAAAGTTACTATTGGGCCTCTCAACTAATGGTCACCAATCACTGGGTACATCGGCCCGTAACGGACCCAGCTTATAGGATGGACAGGTACAATATGACCCCTGGCGATTACAGCAGAGCAATCTATGGGGGTATAAAGAACACACCACAGTACACCCCAACCTCCACTACCATTACCCTATGGCATATGGCTACATCTGCCTTGGGGTGGAAAAACTGGATCACACAAGTCACCCCTTTGCTGGAAACAGACCGATTGGGGATATTGGCAAAACACCCAGGGTTTGACAAGTGGGACCTGATAGGACTTTCCACAGTCGGAGATATGTGGATAGGGGGGAAGGTGATACCTTTTGGTGACCTCCAACGGGACTACGAACTGAATACTGGGGAAACCTTTAGATACCTTCAGGCCCGAAACGCACTACATAGGGCGATACCCAGGGGCACCGATCTACCCGTCTCCTCACCCCTAGAAGACAGACTTCTTGACGACTACCTCCATGACAAGGCGATTTCCCTGACGTACAGAAAAATACTTAATAACACTCCAGATGCAATGGGGAAAACACGAGCAAAATGGGTAGAGGATGTGGGTGATATCAGTGACGAGGATTGACAGGAGGCATTAGCGTCACCCCGACAGGTGGCGATCCGATCCCGATTTAAGTTTATCCAACTCAAACTCCTACATAGAGCATATTATACAAGTTCAGCGTTGGTTAAAATGGGTGCCCTGGACTCCCCGGCGTGTCCCAGGGGCTGTGGGCAGACAGGAACGTACATGCACCAGTGGTGGGACTGCCCGCTTCTCCAGACATATTGGGGGAAGGTAACATCAGCGCTGTTTTTAACATGTCAGAAAAAAATGGAAGTCTCGCCTCGATGGTGCCTTCTTAAGATAAGGGATGCGACTGACATATCTAGGGCTGAGAGAATATGGGTCTCCCTTGGGTGCATGATAGCAAAACGCAACATAGCGAGATCCTGGAAGGGAATTACTAGGCTCAAATTCAGAGATTGGGAGACAGACATGGACTGGTGCATGCAGGTGGAGCGGGTGATATGCGAGGGAAGAGGGTGCCCACAAAAATGGACCAGAATCTGGGGAGCATGGAACGAAAGTCGGGGAATGATATGTACACCATTCAGTGACACTTCTCCGCATGCAGGGGACCACTTGGGTGAATAAAATCTACAAGACGGAGAATGTCATAAGCTTCGATGTAATGGAATTGGTCCCATGTAGCGTATTGATGGATATTGTACCTATGCACTTTGCTTGGATGAAGACAATGATACTGCACGGTAATTTGTTTTTGTTTTTCTTTGTTTGTTCAATAAAAAGATTCTTAAAAAAAAAAAAGTATGGGGTATCCTAGTAGGCAGCCCTTCACCAGCAGATATTGCCCCTCAGTATCAGCTCGTATGGCCGACGGGTAAAACAGGACGCATTTGTGAATTAATATAGACTCCTCTAGCGTATGTACTGTAACTCGCAAAGTATCGATGGGGTCCCCAGCCCGTGACAAAAGTGGACGACATGTTAGGTGATAAGTGTGTTTCAGTTTAGAGGCCCTTTTTCCCTCGCCAGTCGCAATACCGTGTCTCTGTCCCGAAAATTGAGGAGTCTGGCAATAATGGAGCGAGGGGGGCAACCCGGATTCGGGCGCGGCCCCAGAGTGCGATGTGCCCTTTCCACCAGGAATGCAGGAGAGAAGGATTCATGGCCAAACAGATCGTTTAATAGGCGTTCCACAGATCCATCAAGTCGCCCTGTATTTGTTGTTTTTCGGTATTCCTAGTTTGCGGATGTTATTGCGCCTACTTCTAGCTTCAAGGTCCTCGTTTTTCATGGCCACCGTCATCAGGAGTTTTTCTATGCGTTCCAATCTTTTAGGTATCTGGCCCGATTCATCCTCCAAGTCAGAGATCATTCCTTCCGCAGTGCCAAGTCTTCCCTCATGTCAATCCAGGCGTGTCCCCATTATGTCCAGGCGTTTATCCAGAGAATCAAAATGGGTGTTAAATCCTGCCCTAAGTTCCATCATGAGGTCGTCCGATCCCGGCAGCGCAGCTGTGTTAGTGTCCGGCACCCTTCCGCCATTTCTGGGCCAGTTTTCTCTCCGGCTCTCTTGGCCTTGTCGAAGTTTAACTTGCGTTGCTTAGGGTCACCACGAGCCATGACCCACCAGGAAGGCAGAGCGCGATGTGTGGCTAGTTGTTGATTTACAATGTGCAACTGTGAGGGTGTGCCCGTGAGGAACCCGTGCAGACCTGTGCCAGTGGCATCTAGGTGCTGCAGCACTAAGGGGTGTTTCATGGTTTACCCACGGACTGTCTCTGTCCAAATATTGGCAGTGAGATACTCTGCTTCCGGGTAATCTCGCCTTCTAGTTGATTGGGAGCCTCGCCACCTCAGTTCCCGATTTTAGTGCCCCACCCAACAGGTGCCTGATGTACTGTGCTATGGGGGTTGTGTGAGTAGTGTTCGCCGGGGGGTGTTCCTTCCCCACTGGATTGAGCGGGTTCGTTCAGCACGTTAGGAGAGGGTTTGCATGGTTGTAGCCCAGTGGGTGGTTGAGGGCCTAGCGCATCTTGTCCTTTCAAATGTAGGATTGGTGCTGTGCCCTTGTGGTTTCATGCTTGGAGTAGCAGATTCCCGAGCAGGGCAGCACCTGACGGGGGGCCCGCTCAGTCTCAGCTGGCCCAGCGTGGCCCGACGACCAGCCCACAGGCTCGCCCGTGGACCCTGTCACTACGGGGCCTCCGGGCGCATGTGGGAACGACCTTAACTTCTTGTAGAGGCTGTTGAGTCGGGCGCTCCCCGGTGCGGGGCACTTGCCACGTAGTCCGCTCACTCTTGGCCCCACCGGTCCGATTACTGAAGTCCGCCTGCAGCATCACCAACACCACCCAATCCGGCCTTCTCCGTCTGCTCGGCTATATGGGTGGGGTGATGCAGCACGCCGCGATCGGACGGTGTTTCCTGCCCCGGGAGTGCGGCTCCCCTTCAGTTGTGGTCGTGTACTGCGCCGCAATGCCGCGGTCGGCGTCCTGTTTCTTCGGTTCCGGTAAGCTGCGGCATGTCGGTTTTTCGCCGCCCCAGCCTCCTCAGCTTCTGCGGTTACTGCTGCTTCATTTACGCTAGTTATCCGATGTTTCATGTCCCATGCATGTCTCGAGTGGAGGGGAGTTAGGCGAACCTCCAAAGCTATGCAGCCATCTTGGTCAGCAGCTTGGCCACACCCCCTCCATACGAGATAGTTGGTAGAAGTTTTGCGGATATTATCTTTAGTGGTGGTTGGTGGCTAAAGCCTCCTAGTTACCTCTGTAATGAACGAAATGCCAAGAGTAATGAATTTCCTTTCCTTTGTAAATCCATTGTATGTTGCTTGAAGGAGCTCTTCTCGTCAAATAATACTCCAAGATATTTATATGTTTTAACTTGTTCTAGTTGCCGAGTTTGTAGGAACCACTTATACTTTTTATGAATCTTTTTACTTACTTCCATCACCTTTGTTTTTTTTCCATTTATTACCATATCATTAAGTAACAAATAGTTTGATATTTTATTAATTAGTCTCTGTAGACTGACCTTTGTTTGGCTCAGTAAAATCACATCATCAGCATATAGGAGATTTGATATATATTTGTCTCCTAACCTTGGAGGATGTGCATTAACTTCATCCAGCTCTTGCACTAGATCAGCTAAAAACAGATTAAATAAGTATATTGCAAGAACGCAGTCTTGTTTCAAACCCTGTGAGGATTTAATTTTCCTTGACAACAGGGAACCATCACCCATTTTTACTCTTATGTCCGAGTATAACATTTAGATTGCTTTTAACAGGCAGGGTGGGATATGCAATTTAACCAGCATTTGCCACAGAAGGTTGCGTTGAACCCAATCAAAAACAGATTTAAAATCCACAAAACAGAGGTAGATTGGTTGTTTCCTTAATTTGTATTTATCTATCATTACTGAGAGAGCTAAGATGTTGGATTACGCGCCTAAACCTTGAATAAACCCAGCTTGATTTGGTGGGATAATCTGCTTTTATTCTGCCCAGTATAAAAGTTCTTTCAAAAGTATCCCTGCAAAGAGCTTAGCTTCGGTGTCCCTAAGCGTAATAAGGCGGTAGTTTTCTAGTTTTGACCACTCCTCTCCTTTATGTATCGGTACTATTATAGAGCTTTTGCAAGCTTCAGGAATTGTTTTTAATTGCAGAACGTTATTAAAAACTTTTGATAGGTACCCTGCCCAAAAAGGTGCATCTGTTTTGTACAGGGCTTGCGGGATACCATGCGGGCCAGGTGCCCCATCTTGTCTGCTGCTTTTAAATAAATTGCGAACTTGCACTTCTGAGATTTCACTTGCATATTCCCCTGGAACCTTTTGTTCCAACATGATGTTGCTATTTTCTTCACAGTTAGAGTTTGTTTTTCTTTCGCTTGAATAATTGAAGTGCTTTATTAAGAACTCTACCCATGCCGATTCTTTTATGGTTGAAGTTGTAATCTTCACTGGGGCCCGGTTCAAGTTGTTGATCATTCTCTTAAAAACCCTCGAATTTTTTCTTTACTCAGGAACAGAGCCTTAGCCCAAAGGGTTTGCTTTGTTTTTAACTTCTCTTCCCAGATTTTTCTTCGGTAATCTTTGTTTATTTTCTTGGCTTTAATCTGAACCTCCTGATTCCAGGGGTACTTCTTTGATTGACACAGAGTTCTATTGCGGTTTCTGTTCAGAATGCGGCATGATTCAGATACTTTTACCCTGTTTCGGTTCTGTGTCTGAGATTTGCGTTGGCGATTAATAATTTTTGTTTCCAAAGGGGAGACACTTAATAATTGTTCTGTAAATTCCGACCATTGGTCTATCTTGGAATGATAACTTGAGACTCTGTTCCTTTCCTAAACTTGCATTATCAGCTTTTAAATTTGCTATGCTCCACAGGGTCTCTGATTATGGAGACGTCGCAGACGCTGGCCTGGTAGCAGGGCTGCTCCCCGTGCTTTGATGTGTTTATATGTAGCGGCTCTGACCTTTGCAATGTGGCCATGCCTTACCTTGTGGAAGTTGGAGCGCATCTCGCTGGAGTCTGGGGCCACTTTACTTCTGTCTCCCAGTGTGGAAGTGAGCTCTCCTTCAGGGCATGTGGGCTTCATGCTAGGTTTTTCTTCTCAATTGTCTGACCTGGAGGTGTGCTGTCCAGATAGACAGCAATTTTCCTTGGTCTCCCATGCCACTTGATGGCAGTCCTGCACTCCCACCTGGTAGCATCTTCTTTAGGTGCCATTCTAACCATCTTCTATATGTTTAGAAGTACACCTGTTCTTACTCAAGTAAGTAGATCCAGGCAAGAAATTTCTTTGATTTTATATTTTTTCACTACTTATATCAAGTTACATTTCTTAGTCTTGGTCATGGCTGGGATATTCTTTCAGTTCTGCCCTGTGAGAAAGTGGGTTGTTGGTTGAGGGGGATGAAACTCTACTCACACAGCAGCCACAATCCCTTTCAGGGTGAACCACAAAAAGTCATTAAATTAACCTGTGCTTAACCCTCTGGTAGCTTGGTACAAGAGTAGTCAGGCCTAACTTAGAGGCAATGGGTAAAGTATTTATGCAGCACACAAGCAGTGATAAAACGAAAACACAACACAAGAAAAATCCAACACCAATTAAAAAAAATAGAGTACATTTTAATCAATTATTTGACACCAAAAGAACACAAATTCAATTAGTAGAACCAGAGATATGCCTTGTTAAAGGTTTAGGTAAAAAATAGTATTTTAAAGCGCACAACAGAACTGTGGTTATCTGATTGGGCCGGACCGGGACAAAGCAACAAGTTCAGGCTGACGGATGAGGGTTGGACACAGGGACCAGGTTAGGCTCGCTGAGGTTTGTACCTTATATACTTGATGTGGGGTGTTGCGCCGTGCACCTGTGGTTCCGAGGAGCAATGTAGGGTCCTGTGTCGAGTTGCGTTGTGCTGTGTCTGTTCCGATGAGCTGCAAGGGCTTGAATGTGAGGTACACATTGAGTTGCGTCACACTGTGTTGGTTTGGATGAGCTGCACAGGCTGCGTCGGTTTGCATCATGATGCGTCGGTTCTGATGGGGACTACAACTGGGCTAGCAGAGCACCTTTATCCCCACTTCCAAGGGTCCAAGGCACAACTTGGGAGGTTCACAGCAGGCACAGTCTAGGTGCAGTGTGCAAGGGTGTTGGAGCTTGTTGTGTTCATGTAGCTCAGAACAGGAGGCCAGCCAGCTAACCCTTGGAGTCAGTCTGGTGTCCTGAGTTCAAGGTGCAGGTCAAGTCCTTCTTCCGCAGGTAGCAGGGCAGCAGAGCAGTCCTTTTGCAGGCATGGCAGATGAGCAGCTGGGCAGTCCTTCTTCTGAGTCTTCCACAGGCCTGAAAGTGATCTGAAGAGTTCGTTTGAGGGTCTCCTTTTTATACTTCGTGCCCACTTTGAAGTGGTAAAAGCTTCTGGAGTTTCCCACTACAAAGGTATCTGGAATTTCCGGCCTCCCTGCCCTGGTCCTATTCTCTATGGGATCACAATAGGCTAGTGTGAAGTCCTTTGTGTGTGACCTGGGCCAGTGCTTTTGAAATGCAAGTGTGGTAGGTCCTGCCAGAGATGGCCCATCCTGCCAACTTCCAAACCTCCTATTGTGACATTGTCTGGTAGGAATATACAAAAGCCAGCTGCTTATTACAGTTAGTCATGTGACCCAGGAACAGGAACGCGTCCACATCCTGTGATTCTGGGCAAATCACTTAATCTCCCCGTGCCTGAATGTGTCCTTGTGTAACGTAACCGGTGCTCATGTAAAGCGCTCCAATACCTTCGGGTCGAGTTCGCGCTATATAAATCTGCATTAAAAAAAAAAAAAGGTTGCAGGTACCAAATAGTTAGGACAAGAAGATGCTAACTTTTTAAAAGTGGCATTTTCAGAATTGTGACTTAAAAGCCGACTTTACCATTAAAGAGGGTTTTAAATTACAATTCCTCAGAGACCAAGCATGACTTTTCAACCTGCTCCCAATCAAAAGTTATCACTTATTAAATGTAATAAGATAACTCAATATTATCCTATGGGAGGGGTAGGCCATATAGTAGTGAATAATGAATTTGTCATACCAGGACATGTAAAACTTAAAAGTTAATGTCCAACTCTTTAATTACAATACACCCTGCCCTGTGGGCTGTCTAGGACCTAGTTTAGGGGTCACCACTATGTAATAAAAAGGGAGTTTAAAGCCTGGGAAGTGGGTCATTTTGCCAAGTCAAATTTGCATTTAAAACTGCCAACAACAGGCTGCAGTGGCAGACCTGGGACATGTTGTAAGGGCTACTTTAGTGGGTGGCACAATGAGTGCTGCAGGCCCAGTAGTAGCATTCAATTTACTAGCCCCTGGTATATGGTATACCACTTTACTAGGGACTTATAAGTAAATTAAATGTGCAAATCAGGTGTAATCCAATTACAGCGGTACGTTCTCCGTAAGTGGGCCCGTTCAGTTTCTAGACACGAGCTAGTTCTGGTCACATTGGAGCCCAAATTGAAGAAATCTTCAGGCAAAGATTAAATTGCAACTGCCTGCTTTCACTATTGAAATAGTGGTGGCTATTTGCTAGCCCCCCTCATCATTCTTTGAACAATATTCTGGTGGACTTGACCACATTTTGAATCAGACCACATATATCATTAAGGGTCATCCAACACTTGAATTTTATGTCCTGAAGATGGTCTAGCTGATGTTTACAACATAGACCGAAACGTCGACAATCGCACCTACTTTCTTGCAAACCTGTTGTTTTAAAGGAACTGTTGTCGTTTGAATCAGTCACATTTCCTTGCTATATTCATTGTAAGAGGTGTCCACATTAGTGACGAAGAGGTGTTTGTAACATCAAATGATTTGTAAACCTCAGTTGCTTTGTGTAGTTTTACTTAGACATTTGTATTAGCTTCTTTGTACCCTTTAAAAAGCTTTTTCATCATAAACTGAATTTCACAAAAACAATTACACCACCCGTGCAAGATATATTGTTTCTCACTGATCATTTCTAGTACAAATGATTTAAATTGAATTTCTTAATTATTTAATACAAGCGACTGCTTAGAGCTTGTCAAGAGTATTAGTATGCTAAATGTTTAAACTGTGTGTGCTGTAATAAATCCCTTGTAGGCACTTTTACCTGTTATATATTGATCACCCAAGCCTCCAAGGGTTCATTGGGTCTCCCACGTTTTCTTACACTAACTTTTTAAAAGTGGCATTTTCAGAATTGTGACTTAAAAGCCGACTTTACCATTAAAGAGGGTTTTAAATTACAATTCCTCAGAGACCAAGCATGACTTTTCAACCTGCTCCCAAACAAAAGTTATCACTTATTAAATGTAATAAGATAACTCAATATTATCCTGTGGGAGGGATAGGCCATATAGTAGTGAATAATGAATTTGTCATACCAGGACATGTAAAACTTAAAAGTTAATGTCCAACTCTTTAATTACAATACACCCTGCCGTGTGGGCTTGTTAGGACCTTGTTTAGGGGTCACCGCTATGTAATAAAAAGGGAGTTTAAGGCCTGGGAAGTGAGTCATTTTGCCAAGTCAAATTTGCATTTAAAACTGCCAACAACAGGCTGCAGTGGCAGACCTGGGACATGTTGTAAGGGCTACTTAAGTGGGTGGCACAATGAGTGCTGCAGGCCCAGTAGTAGCATTCAATTTACTAGCCCCGGGTATATGGTATACCACTTTACTAGGGACTTATAAGTAAATTAAATGTGCAAATCAGGTGTAATCCAATTTTAACATGTTGTAGGGAGTGAGCACAAGCACTTTAGCACTGGTTAGAAGTAGTAAAGTGCACAGAGTCCTTAGGCCAAGAAAAACAAATTCAGTAAAATAGGAGGGGTGAAGGCAAAATGTTTGGGGAGCGACCATCATAAGGCTGACAGATCTAACATGTGTCGCCCTAGCTGAAAGTGGGGAGAACTACGGAACCTCCTGGGACTCAGAAGAACATGGACAGACCATCTGCACTGGAATGGTCTGACCCAGGGTGGTGTTCCACTGTAAAGTCCATTCCCTGTGGGGAAATAGACCACCTCAACAATTTGGGACTCTCACACCTCCTCTGCATGAGCCATTTTAGGGGCCTGTGGTCTGTCTGAACCCTAAAGTGAGTCCCAAATAAGTATTGTCTCAGCCTCTTCAGTGCCCACACCACAGCAAAGACTTCTCTTTCAATAGCACTCCACCTCTTTTCCCTGGGGAGTAACTTCCTATTTATGAAGGCTACAGGTTGGTCTAGGCCCTCCTCATTTAATTTTGCTAGCATAACCCCTATGCCATGCTGTGAGGCATCAGTTTGGACTATACATTCATGGGAGAATTCGGGGCTTGAGTACAGGTGCTGTACATATGGCCTTCTTGAGGGTGTCAAGGGTTTTATGACAAGTCTCTGTCCAGATCAACTTCTTGGGCTGCTTCTTAGAAATTAGCTCAATTTCGAGGGTAACAATGGTACCATATCCCTTAACAAGCCTCATGTAATATCCAGTGAGGCCCAGGAAGGTCCTCACTCCTGTTTGGGTTTTGGGGTGTTCCCAGGCCAGAATAGTCTCTTATTTTGGCCTGAAGGGGCAGCATTTTGCCCCCGCACATGAGGTGTCCCAAGTACACCACAGAACGCTGCCCTATCTGGCACTTTCTGACCTTGATGGTTAGTCCTGCCTGTTGCAGAGCATGAAGTACTTTCTGTAGGTGAAACAGATCGCCTTCCCAGCTGCTACTGTAGACAGCTATGTCATCTAAGTAAGCAGCACTGACAGCCTCCATTCCGGCTAGGACTATGTTTAAACAGTCTCCGGAAGGTGACAGGGGCATTCTTCAATCGAAAGGACACCCCCCTGAACTGGAAGTAGCCCTCTAGGGTAGAGAATGCTGTACTCCCTTTTGCCCCCTCAGTTAGGGTAATCTGCCAGTATCCTGAACTGAGGTCAAAAGTGCTTAGGAACTCGGTACCTCTCAACCTGTCTATGAGCTCATCAACTCGGGGGAGGGGGTGTGCATCTATCTTGGTGACTGAGTTGAGCCCCCTGTAAACCACATAGAAACTGAGTTTGAAGTGGCACATGGTGGTGTAGCTTTGCGTACCAGTACTACTGGGCAGGACCAGGGACTACTGGAGTACTCATTCACTCCCAACTCCAGCATGTTGGAGATTTTCTCCTTATTGCTGGCCCTCACCAGCCTGTAGATGCTATTCTTGAGAGGCAGACTGTCTCCAATGTCTACATCATGGGTACACAGGTGTGTAAGCCCAAGAGTGAGGGAAAATAGTGAGGCAAACTGTCCAACAACTGACAACAGTCCCTCTGCAGTTCTGGGGTAAGGGTAGGAGAGAGGATGACACCTTCCACTGACCCATCTTTCTCTTTGGAGCATAGCAGGTCAGGGGGAGGTTCACTCCATCATCTGTCACCAATAACATGGTGACCTCAGACCTATCGTAGTGTGGCTTGAGGCGATTCACATGGAGTGCCTTTAAGGGGTTTCGGAGGGTCTTAAGGTCCACCAAGTAGGTGACCTCCCCTTCCTCTCCTTCACCTCATAAGGCCCTGTCCAGCGGCCCTGAAAAGCCATGGGCTCTACTGACTCCATTACCCACACTTTCCGGCCAGGCTGAAGCTCTACCAGAGTGGCTTTTGGGTCATACTAGAGTTTTATTACCTCCTGGCTGGCTTGTACATTTTCAGAAGCCACCTTCCAGAATTTCTGTATCTGGTTTCTGAAGGCTAGTGTGTAGCTAACCACATCTTGGGCGAGGGGCTTCTTGAGAGCTTGCACCCTTCCTTCACCAGACTGAGAGGTCCCTTCACAGGGTGTCTATAGAGGAGTTCAAATGGGCTAAACCCAACTCCCTTCTGTCTTACCTCTGTGAAGCAAAAAGGCATGGTAAGAGGACATTGCACTTCCGCCTCATCGGCTCAGGTAGGCCGATAATCATCTCATAACCAATAAGAATGTCCTTTCCACAACTTGTTGTTATATCCTCCAGAAGCGGAGGAAAAACAAAAGAAAAAACAAAGGGTGGGTGGGGGGTTCCTAAGTGTGTGATGGTAATACTCTCAGATAAAATTTATAGAGAGGATTTACTATATAGCCAACCCGTTGTAACGGGTGGGAAGGGAAAGCGACCCTTTTCTTTTAATAGCCCTCACTCACTCTAGTAGTGACATGCTTCATCATCGGGCTCACCCCAACTCCTAAAGGTCGGGGTGGGCTCAACCATCTTCCAGGGAGCACTTAAAGATACAGTGTATGGGGGCGTACCATTAAAGATAAAATTCCTCACCCACTCCTAAAGAATTCTTCAATAGTGGAGTGGGAGGGAAGGTTAAAAATATATATACAAACGGGTATCAGGATGTGATGGTCCTATGACCTTAGAATCAGCACCAACATGTTTCAGCCCTTCTTAGCTGGCCTAAATAAGTCCGGGGCTTTCTTCAGGGTGGGACGTAAAGAGGTTACTTCCCCCAGAAACGTGAGTGCATACACGCTACTTGCCTAGTGCACTACTAAGTGTTAAAAATTGGAACAAGCCTAATACTTGCCACCGGTTTTGAATGAGGAATTACCCCATCAACTCAGGGCTAATGATTCCCAAAGGAGTGCAGGAAGGAGGCCTTATAGTCACACATTCGTCAAAGGTCCTGCCCTGTTGAAACCTACTCGTTCTCGAGCTCCCCGGCCCATAATCATGTCTTTCAGGTTCTTAATGAATCTTTCGGCAAGCTCATTGGTGTGAGGGTGATAGGGGGTGGAAAACCTGTAGGTTACCCCACACTCTTCCCACATGGACTTCATGTAGGATGACATGAAGTAGGTGCCCCTGTCAGACACCACTTCTTTGGGGAATCCCACTCGGGTAAAAATCCCCATCAGGGCCCTTGCCACTGCAGGTGCAGTCACAGACCTCAGAGTATCTAGTGGCATGGTCTACCAAAGCAGGATAAACTTGTTGCCCAAGGCATTTTTGGGGTCTAAGTATTCGATGCACACCCTTTCAAAGGAGGTTCCAATGACAGGTAAGGGTTTCAGGGGAGCCTTAAGCTTGTTCCCTGTTTTCCCACTGGCCTGGCAGGTGGGACAAGTCCTGCAGAATGTATCTGAGGATGTGTTCATCCAGGGCCAATAAAATGGGGAGACAAGCCTGGGAAATGTCTTTTCCTGCCCCAGATGTCCTGCAAGGGGTATGTCATGAGCCAGTCCCAGTAAGAAGGCCCTGTAGCATTGGGGAACCACCAACACTTGTGTTGCCCTATGCACAGGTGACTTAGGCTCACTATACAGGCACTCATTCTTCCAATAGATGAGGTGATCTCCAAAGGTGTTACCAGCTGCCTGCTGCCTAATGCCCTCTAGGGTTGTGCACGCTTTCTGTGTCTTACAGAACTCTTCCCTGGTGGGCCCACTCACAACTTGCCATGCAGAATGCTCAGGTAGGTCTCCCAGGGCAGCAATGTCATCCCCAGTAGGCTCTGGGGTGGCTGCCTTCAGTGCCCCGTCATCCGGTTCCATGGGAGTCCTGGAGCCTTGCTTCCCACGCTCCTTACCCCTCGCTTCCTTGCAGGTGCCTGGGACATTTTTCCAGGCTCATCTGACTCTCCTCCTGGGTAGCCATGGATCATGGGGTTATGCAGACCCACTCGGGTAACCCCACCATCTGTAGGTGTAACCTGAGCTCCACTTCCTTCCAGGCAGAGTGCTCCAGGTCATTGCCTAACAGACAATCCACAGCTACCTTTAGAGATTGAGAGCCCAAGACCCCCCCCCCACACCACCTCACTCAAAGGGAATCAGAGCCATTGGATACTGACTCTCACAGATGTCTGCTATTACTGCCTGGTGGAATGTATTGGGTATCACCTGCTCTGAGGACACCAGATGACACCTTACCGTAACCATGCCTGTCTCTCTCAGAGCCTCCACCCCTGCCCATAGATGGTGACCCACTGCCTACATTTTGAAGTATTGGAAGGTATGTGGGCTTTGGCCACCATTTCTCTGTCCGCCAGTGACACTAGGGTAACCTCAGCAGTCCCCCCTACACTAGCTGGCGCCATCTGCTCCCCAAGTACTACTCTGGCATACCCTTGGGACCCCCTTTTGAGTGCCAAACCAGTAACATTCATAGCACTTGGGGACAAACTTTCCATTACCCTGGTCTCCAAACCCGGTTTTCTTGTGGTCATATTGAGGCTGCATCCCTTTCCCCTGTGAACCATTTTGGGGGCTTTGAGAGAACTCCTTCCTATTTTTATATTTTCCCTCTCTTCTGGTGGGTATTTTGACCACCCTTTTCGGATTCCCCCCAAAACACGTTCTTGTGGACCCTGGTGCAGAGGCAGCGATCTGCACCTTAACAAGCTCCCTGGGGTCAGAGACCTTATTCTCATCTATGCGTTGGTGCTGCTCTGTAAAACAATTGCTGAACATGTGCTCTCTTGCAACCAAATTGTAAACTCTTTGTAATCATTGACATCACTGCCCTTCACCCAACCATCCAGCGCCTTGCAAAAGAGGTCCACAAAATCTACCCAAACATATTCAGGCAACTTCTACCTTTATTTTTCTGGGGTAGGCCCATACTTCCTGGTGAGAGTATCCTTTATGAGGCAATACTTTATCCTGTCCCTTTTCCCTAAGGCTACCAGGGCATTGCTCCCTTCACTGGGAATGCACGTCTAAAGGCTGGCCTGCCAATCCTTCTTAGGGACCATGTACATCTATAAGACAACCTTATAGACCTCAAATCATTTATCTATGTCAGCCCCCACAACAATGTTAGCCACCAGATCTTTGGGGCTGTGGACCCTCTTTTCTTCCGCCATTGTTGCTGGACTCTGAGGCTTGTTTGGCTTCAAGCTCTCAGTCCTTCATAATCGCCTCATGAGCCAGTAATAGTTTCTTTGCAGCCATGGCCCTCTCAGACTTTCTCTCCTCTGCCTCCAATTTTAACTTTGTTAGCTCTTGTTTGAGCTCCCTCTCAGATTTTCTGTCCTTCAGCTCCTCTGGGGACATACCATGGGAAGATACACTGTTCTCTTCTCTGACAAAGGGCTCCACTCCTGGGTGTAAGTTGTTGTCCTCCACCGGGTGCTGCCACTCAGGACCTGCGCCCAGGTCCCCATCTTGCTCCCACATAGCTTCCTTCTCATCCTCTGATGTGCCCAGCATCTGGTGAGACTCCTCATATGAGCTACTCCTTTTGGCTGGAAGCCCCCTCTCTTTGCAGAATTTCCTGAGCTCAGCTGCAGTGTAGCTCTCCAGGTTGCTGAGCTCAAGCTCCATCCTTGCAGGCAAGGTCACAGGCACAGAATGCAAGTGAGTTTTATAAAAAGCAATAGTAGCCAATCGGGGAGAATAAAAAAAAGTGGTTGAACATGGTATCAAATTATTTATATGGAATTTTTGTGTTACACATATCACTGTATGGCACTGTACAAACATAAGTACTGGATCCCACCACTGAGCACCAATGTGAGGAATTGGGTTGTTAGTTGAGGGGGATGAAACCTTACTCAAGCCACAGCCAAAATCCTTATCGAGGTGAGCCACAAAAAGGCACTGAATTAACCTGTGCTTAACCCTGTGGTAGCTTGGAACAAAAGCAGTCAGGCTTAACTTCGACGGAATGTGTAAAGTAATTATGCAGCACACAAACAGTAATAACATGAAAACACAATTCAAGAAACATCCTATACCAATTTAGAAAAATACAGAAAATTTCAATAGATTATTTGACACCAAAATGACACAAATCCAACTAGTTGAACCAGAGATATACAATTTTAAAGGATTAGGTGAAAATAGTGCTTAAAAGCTCAAAGAACCAACTGTGTTATCTGGTTGCACTGGACTGGGACAAAGTCACTAGTTCAGGCCAATGGTGATGGAGCGCGAGCCAAATACAGGGGCCAGGTTCAACCCGCTGAGAGTTGTATCTTTTTTTTTTTTAGTTTAGAATGCTTTATTGAAATAATAAACAGAGTAAAACATCAGCACAAAGTCATGTAGCAAGAGGATGAATATGAAATGAATATATGACATTGTAATAAGAGAAAATAAAGAAAACATCCTCTAAGGGTAAAACCTGTACAAAGAATAAATGCATTTTAACGATTTTAAGAGTAAGAGAAAAAGAAAAAGAAAGAGGGAAGAGAAAGAGGGGAAGAAGGAGGGAGGGAGGGGGAATAGAGAAAAAAAAAAGGTGAAATCCTGTAGAAGAAATATGCACAAAATAAAAATGATTAACAATATAAAGTTATGGAGAGCTAAAAATAAGTGTTATGTGTATAAGCAAAATCAATTATTCAACCTAGAAAGAAAAGATGTTAGTGGTAACCACAACAAGTCTTTTTTGATCAGCAAACCAGTAGAAGTGGCATAAGCACGGTCCAGTCTATGATGATGACAGAGCAAATTCCACCAAGCTTGAAACGAAATTTTTGAAGTATCCTTCCAATTGGTCGTTATAATCTGAAAAGTGATGGCTAAAAACAAATCAATAAATGTACCCACATTGCTATGAGAAGCCCAAACAGACGAACAGCTACTCAAAAAGACATGTGTGATATCAAAAGGAACATTAGTCGATAGAATTTCATTCAGTTTCAACCAAATACGAGACCAAAAAGAATTAACTAAAGGACAGTGAAAAAACATGTGTAAAAAATCACTGTGTTCATGGGAGCAGGACCAACACTTTGGGGAATCTAGTAGTTTGAATCTATATAGGTCTGTAGAGTGAAAAAAAGTCTATTGTAAAAGTAATATAAAGTCTGCGTTGTACTAGCGCAGCGTGAAGAAGTATGAATTTTTGACCAGAGGGAGTCCCATGTTTGAAGGGAGAGATCTAAGGCCAAATCCTTTTCCCATAAAAGCTCCAGACTGGATTTAATTCTAGCCTTAATAGGATGGGATAATATCTTGTAAATAGCAGCAGCTTTAAGTTGAGTGGAAAAGTCAATAGAAGGAAAGGGAATTTGATCAGGTGTAACACTAGGGTTCCCCTGGAGGGAGAGACGAATAAGAGATTCCTTAAGTAAAGGGTAGTGAAAGGCATGTGAAGAAGAAATACAATAGGAGTTTTGAATCTCCGAGAAGTCCATAAAGGACCCATCCTTCATGAGGTGTTCAGGTGTGACAATGCCTTTGTCAATCCATTCTTTCCAAAATAGAGCTCTATTGTGAATCTTTAAATGCCTATTGTACCAAAGTGGAGTACGTGAGGTTATATCTGTGGAAGAGAGTTGGGTGTTAAGCAGAGAAATAGCTAGTGCTTTGGAGTGACAGGGGTGGGGAATTCCTATCTCCCGACGCCCGAGACATCTAGATTTCTTACAAGGGCAAGAGGTTTTAATTTCTAACTTGCCCAAAGGACAAGTAGACAGTCTTACGGTAATCCGATACACAGCTGTTCAACCCTTTTGGTCACAGCCAGTTAATAAGGAGCTCTGAGCAGTTTATTGGGAGTGAAAAGGGTCAATGCAAAAGCTGGGGCTTACACTTTAATTTCCCCAAAGCAGAACAACATCATGATGGAGCCGAGCTCAAAGTTGCAGCTACATATAAAACATCCACAGCACTGTCAGGTAAGAGTCTTTTGCTTTCTCCCCGAGGCTCGTGTGTGGCTTCCAGGCCCTCCTCTGGTCCTTTCATTTTCTTCGAGCACGGAGCACGAGACGCAGCTCCAGAACACTCACATCACTGGAATGTAAGAGGCTGCCTTAAGGGCCTCTTGGCTCCTGCTCTGACTTTAACCTTGTGACCCCCTGCCTTTTATTCTGTGCTTCACCCTTGAGCCTCAAATCGGCCCCAAGATCCCTCCTCACCCTCGCCTCCGGGGGCCTACAGTAAAGCCCATGCTTTCCCTTGCTCATGCAGCCCCTGCACAACCCTCCTTTGCACTTTGCTTTGCCTGTACACCGTATGTTTCACCCGGTGCCTGTACTTGCTAATCCCACCCCCTCTGCTGCCCCCTCTGACTGCCCTGACCCGATCCCCTTGGCCTCTCATATCTTATCTCATCCAGGGCTTACATTAAAGTTCATTAGTTTCCCCATGGGGAATTCATGCAATCCTCAGGCGCACCCTCATTTCTCTCCTTGCACTGGACCTCTCGTCTCACTTTGTGCATGTACCAGGGGCATCTGAACACGCCGCTGTAGCAGCTACAGCAGCTGTGGAGTTCTTAATGGGCCTCTTCTTTCTGCAGGTCCAGGCAAAGGTTCATAATTGACATGAAAGGGTGGCTGGATATATACATGGATGAATGAGTGAAAGGATGGATGTAAGGATGGATGAGTGAAAGAATGGATGGATGGATGAGTGAATGGGTGGATGAGTGCAAGGGTGAATGAATTGATGGATGGGGTGAAAGTGGATGGATGAGTGAAAGGATGGATGGTTGAATAAAAGGGTGGATTGATGGATGAGAGAGTGGATGAATGGCTGATGGAGTGGGTGGATGAATGGCTGATGGAGTGGGTGGATGGATGGATGGCTGGGTGGATGGATGGATGGATGGCTGGGTGGATGGATGGATGGATGGCTGGGTGGATGGATGGATGGCTGGGTGGATGGCTGGGTAGATGGATGGGTGGCTGGGTGGAAGGATGGCTGGGTGGAAGGATGGATGGCTGGGTGGAAGGATGGATGGCTGGGTGGAAGGATGGATGGATGGCTGGGTGGAAGGATGGATGGCTGGATGGATGGCTGGATGGATGGCTGGATGGATGGCTGGGTGGAAGGATGGATGGCTGGGTGGAAGGATGGATGGCTGGGTGGAAGGAAGGATGGATGGCTGGGTGGAAGGAAGGATGGATGGCTGGGTGGAAGAATGGGTGAAAGGATGTGGAAGGATGGATGGCTGGGTGGATGGATGGCTGGGTGGATGGATGGCTGGGTGGATGGATGGATTGATGGGTGGATGGATGGATGGGTGGAAGGATGGATGGGTGGATGGATGGATGGGTGGAAGGATGGATGGATGGCTGGGTGGAAGGATGGATGGATGGCTGGGTGGAAGGATGGATGGCTGGGTGGAAGGATGGATGGCTGGGTGGAAGGATGGATGGCTGGGTGGAAGGATGGATGGGTGGCTGGGTGGGTGGATGGATGGCTGGGTGGAAGGATGGATGGGTGGATGGATGGATGGATGGATGGGTGGATGGATGGATGGGTGGGTGGATGGATGGGTGGATGGGTGGATGGGTGGAAGGATGGATGGATGGATGGATGGATGGATGGAAGGATGGAAGGATGGATGGATGGAAGGATGGATGGATGGAAGGATGGATGGCTGGGTGGAAGGATGGATGGCTGGCTGGGTGGAAGGATGGATGGCTGGCTGGGTGGAAGGATGGATGGCTGGGTGGAAGGATGGCTGGGTGGATGGATGGATGGGTGGATGGATGGGTGGATGGATGGCTGGGTGGATGGATGGCTGGGTGGATGGGCGGATGGATGGATGGGTGGGTGGGTGGGTGGATGGGTGGGTGGGTGGGTGGATGGGTGGGTGGATGGGTAGATGGGTGGATGGGTGGATGGGTGGGTGGATGGGTGGATGGGTGGGTGGATGGGTGGATGGATGGGTGGATGGGTGGGTGGATGGATGGGTGGATGGATGGGTGGATGGGTGGGTGGGTGGGTGGATGGGTGGGTGGGTGGGTGGAAGGATGGAAGGATGGAAGGGTGGAAGGATGGATGGGTGGAAGGATGGATGGGTGGAAGGATGGAAGGATGGATGGGTGGATAGATTGATGGGTGGATAGTTGAGTGAAACGGTGGATGGAGGGATGAGTGAAAGGGTGGATGGATATGAGTGGAAAGGAGGATGGAGGGGTGAAAGATGGAAGAGCAAAAGGATGGCTAGATGGAGGGATGAGTGAAAGAGTGGATGGATATGAGTGAAAGGGTGGATGGAGGGGGTGAAAGTGGATGGATGGATGAGTGGAAGGAAGGAGGGATGGATGAGTTTGAATGATAGATTTGGAGCTGGAAGGATAGGTTTGGCCCCAAGGGCGTTGTGAACCACTCGCTTTAGCAGGTACAGCGGGGGTGGAGCTCTTGATGAGCCTCTTCTGTCTGCAGCTAAGCAGACAAAGGCCCATAATTAACGTGTAAGGGTGAGTGAGTGAAAGGATGGATGTGTGGGTGAAAGAGTGGATAGATATGAGTGTTAGTGTGGCTTGCTAGATGGATGAATGAGTGAAAGGATGGATGAGTGACAGGGATGGTGGATGGACGATGGATGTGTTGAAGGAAAGGGTGAAAAGATAGATGGGTTGCAGGGTGGATGGATCAGTAAGCGAAAGGATGGATGAGTGAAAGGGTAAATTGATGGATGAGCAGAAGGATGGAAGAGTGAAAGGGTAAATTGATGGATGAGGGGAAGAATGGGTGAGCGAAAGGATGGACAGATAGCTGAGATGGATGGATGGGTATGTTTGGGGATGGATGGGTAGATTTGGATATGGATGGGCGGATGGATGGATTGACAAACAGAATGGTGAAAGGCTGATGAAAGAATGAATGGAAGCCAATGTAAAGCTGAAATGCTAGAGATCAGTGGGTGAATGAAAGGATGAATGGGTAGATCTGCAGAAAAGAGGCAAAATAAGGAAATCACTAGTATTCAAATCCTTCTATACTATGAGCCTGACATAACCAGAGAGGCTATTATTCGAGCTCTTCTATAATGAGTGCTGCCATTATTTGACGGTGCACTACATGATGGCACCAAAGGGACAAGTGGATTTTGTACAGGACAAGTAGATTTATGAAGCTACCTGTCCCATGGACAAGTAGATATTTTAATAAATTCCACACCCCTGAGTGAACAAAAATAGGAGAGGAGAGACGCTTCGGGGGTTGGGAGAGGTGAGTAGCTGAAATAAAGGAGAAAGGAGAGTATTGGGCCTGTTCCAGCGAGCTCCATGCTGTTATAGGTGAATCAGTGGGTTCAGATAAGAAGGGCCACATCTGCTTCAGGGTAAATGCGGAATGATAACGTTTAAGGTTAGGAAAGTGAACTCCACCCAATTCCTTGGATAGTTGTAGACGAGCAAGTGAAATCCTGGGTTTGCGATTATTCCAGAGAAATTTGGACAAAGAACTATTAATGGTACTAAAAAAGGAGTTAGGAAGAGAAACAGGAAGCATAGAAAGATAAAAGTTAATAATTGGAAGAAGCATCATTTTAATTGTGGCTAATCGACCCCACCAAGAAAGGAAAAGTGGAGACCAACCATCAATCAAAGTAGAGAGGTTTTTAAGTATGTCAGCAAGGTTAATTTAATAGTTTCCCTGATATTATTAGCGTAAAGGATGCCTAAACATTTGATGTTTCTGGAATTCCATTCAAAGCCTGTATCATGAAACATGGAAGGAAGGCAGAACTTATTTAAGGGCAAGATTTCAGATTTGTCTATATTCAATTTATATCCAGAAACTCTAGAGTAATCTTGTAACAAGGAGAAGAAGGCCAGCAATGAGGTGGACGGATTGGAGATATAAAATAAAATATCATCTGCATATGCAGTAAATTTGATATCAATTTTATTAAATTGAAAACCCGTATAGTGTGGTGAGCGTCTAATTGTTTCTAGAAAGGGCTCTATGGCAAGAATAAATAGGAGGGGGGGAAGGGGACAACCCTGTCTAGTCCCCCTACGGAGGGGGAAGTATCGAGATTGACAACCATTCACCCAAACAGAAGTGGTGGGAGCAGAATATAACAACAGGATATATTTAATGAAAGGAGGGCTAAAACCATGCCACTTTAATGCACCAAAGATAAATTCTCAATTAACCCTGTCAAAAGCTTTTTCAGCATCTAATGTGATAGCGGCGACAGGTGAATCAATTTTAGAGGCCAGGTGAATGATATTAAGAAAAGTACATGAGTTGTCAGTAATAGAGCGTCCCTTGACGAAGCCAGATTGGTATATATTAACGAGGTCAGGGATTACTTTATTGATACGAAGGGCAAGTAATTTAGCAAAGAATTTACAGTCCGTATTAATGAAGGAGATGGGCCTATAATTTTTACATAAGGAGGGGTCCTTATCTTTTTTGGGTATTAAACAAAACATTGCCTGGGTAAAAAAACCTTGCAATGCGCCAATGGTAAGAAAATGATTGATCAAAGAGAACAGCTGAGGGACCAGAAGTGATTTAAAGTGAAGAAAAAATCGAACAGTAAAACCATCAGGGCCCGGTGTCTTGTCTTTGGGCAAGAGAGTGATTGCATCAATGATCTCCTGTTCCAAAATGGGAGCATTCAAAGATGTGAGATCAATGCGACTCTCTGGGGGTTTAGGAATATTTTGGAAAAAGGAATCAATTAGATCAGGAGAAGGGGAGGACTCCGGGGTGTAATGGGAAGTATAAAAATCAGTGAAGCAGTCAAGGATCTTAGCATCTGAAACATGCCGAACTCCAGAGTTATCCGTAATAGCCACAATTTTAGATTTTTGTTTTTTGATTTTGAGATAGTTGGCTAAAGATCTACCAGCCTTGTTCCGCCCACCATACATTTTCGCATTGAATTTGAGGAGATTATTACAAGCGGAGTCCCAAGACTGCTTATTATATTGTATTTTTGCCTTAATAAGATTTGACAATGTGTCGGGGCAGTTAGTAGTGAAGTACTTATGCTCTAAAGTTTTAATCTGCTTCAGGATAGATGTTGAGTCAGAGAAGGCCTTCTTTTTTTTCCGGGACGCGAAGTCTATTATGAAACCCCTGGCAGTCGCTTTAAAGGCGTCCCAAATAAAATGATATTGAGAGACAGAGGAGAGATTAGTGTTAAAAAATTCCTGCGCAAAAAGCGTGATATGTTCGACAAATTGAGAGTCTAGGAGAAGGGAATTGTTAAAACGCCAGCGCCGAGATGTAGGTGCAGACGAGGGATAGTCCATGTCTAAAATAACAGGGGCATGATCTGAGATGAGAATGGAGACAATCTCTACATTGGTCATGAATTGCAAGGTTGGTTGTGTAAGAAAAATGTAGTCTATACGAGAGTGAGATCTATGAACTGGGGAAAAAAAGGAAAATTCTAAAACATCAGGATGATGTGTTCTCCATGCGTCAACAAGTCCTCTAGAGGTAATTCTTTTGCATCTTATTGGGGATGTATTTGGTTTGGGATTTCCGATCAAGGAAGGGGTACATAAGTTGATTACAGTCGCCACCTACAATCAAATTTTCAGCAGCATGGGAAGAGAGAAGAGTAGAGAAATCATTCCAAAAGATAGGTCAATACCATTAGGGCCGTATACATTGCAAAAAGAGAATTGGGTATTATTAACTTTAGTGTTTAAAAAAAGCCATCTACCATTAGTATCTTTAAATTCATTTTGTAAGAGAACATTCAATGATTTATGAAATAATATAACTACACCATTTTTGTTATTCACAGCCGGAGAACAAAAAATCTCACCCACCCATTGTTTACGTAGTGAAGGCAAGTCTTGTGACTTAAGATGCGATTCTTGTAACAATGCTACATGACATTTCAATCTAGCAAGGTGAGACAACACCCGTTGTTTCTTGACAGGGTTACGAATACCTTTGACATTCCATGAAATGATACGTAGACCTTTCATCAATAAAACTTATGTAAAATTAAATAAAGTTAAATATAACATTTAGAAAGTGAGTAATAAAAGAGAAGCGAGGGAGCACCAGAAAGTAGGATAAACCATTAAGAAAGAAAATAAAGAGAAAATATGGGTAAAGAAAGACCCAAAAATACTCAGAAAACGTAAATAAGAGAAAGTGACCAAAAGGAAGGAAAATAGAGAATCTAGCTTGATATATCCATAGTAATAAGCTAAGAAGAAAACAATAGAATATCATAGGGGAGAAGTGGAAAAAGTTAAGCACAATAAGTGCGGGGACGGATCCACAGAAGAAAGGGAAGTAGAGAGAAGAGAAGTGAAAGGAAAGGAAGCAGAAAAAAAAGGGAGAGCATAGTCGCCCAATAAGAATTATGAGAAAGAAGATGACAGAAAGCCAAGTGGCTTCAGTCATAAAGTACAACAAAAGGAAGAACATTAAGGTGGGAGGAGGGGTGGCGAAGAACAAAACAGCCACTCCTAAAGGGGAACACCGAGGGGAAACAAGTCTACCATACTTATAACAAAATAGGGATGAAGGAAAAAAAAAAGTCCAAAGACAAAGTGGTAGACAAATATAACAAAAAGGAAGGGACCTTACCAAACATTAGGGAAAAATGCAGCGGAGTGAATCATACATTACAAACATAAGGGCAACGTGGGTATGAACATCGGCAGCAACTCTACACAGAGGAGACCTAAGAAACATGGGAGGAGACAATAAGAAAACAATTAAGATTTACACACTACATATTAACAACCAAAGGAACAGTAAAGAGAACAAATAACATAACAATTAAGGTTTGCTCAGTTCCATAAGTTCTCCTTTATGAACATGTATGAATTTCCGAAGGTCAGCTGGATCATCAAAGGAAAAAGTTCTTTCTTTATAAGTCACTTTGAAAAAGCAGTGATGAATAAGACCATAACGGGCATTCATGGATCTCAATGCTGGTCTGAGGTCAAGAAACTCCTTTCACCGGTTGGCAGTTGGTTTGGAGACATCCTGACTGAAGAAGATCTTGTGGCCAGACCAAAGCAACTGCTTATGTTGTTTGACAGCGTTGAGAATCGCCATGAGATCAGAATATAGTAGAAAGTAGGCAATAATACCTGTTGGTTTATTTGAAGAAGAAGAGTTCTGAGGCCCTAATCTATGCGCACTTTGAATATTGAATTCCGTAGACTTTGGGAGACCACCGATCTGCAGGACCTGAGTCTTCAAGAAGGAAATCATATCCGAACCTTCAGAACCTTCTGGAATTCCATAAATGCGTAGGTTATTGCGCCTATTGCGGTTTTCCAAATCCTCTGTAGTCTTCTTAAGTTGAGTAACTTCCTTAGTGAGACTATCAACTCTGGCGACAACATCCTGTGCATCACTCAATTTTTGTTCAACGTCTGACAGTCTCGAATCCAGGCAAGACCACTTCTCCTCAATTCTCTGGAGAGTAGCAGTGGTATCCGTCATGAAAGGACGAATGAGACGCAGTTCATCCATAATGTCTTCTAGCGTGAGAGGAAGTGGTGATTTTGATGGAGAGGATGGGTCTTTCTTGGGACGCTTGCTGGTGCTTACAGCTGAGTCCTTACGACCTCCAGAAGTGGCCCCCGCAGACCCGTGAGGCTTATTTGAGTGTGGAGAATCCATGGTGAAATACCGTGTAAAATGCAAAACTGGGTATAATCACATAAAGCAAAAAGGATACTCCAAGGTGACAAGTATCACAGTCAATGAGAATTTATTTTGCTGAATAACTGTAGTGCTACCGTCTAGAACGAATGCTATGGTGAATTTTACCTCAAACCAGAAGCAGCACGACACCACTGAAGAGAAGAAAAAAGTTCAATAGGGTAGAACCACCAGCGAGCATATAACCAAAGTAAAAAGCAGATACCAAGCAAGGTCAATTAACTGAAGGCATAATACTGCAGCGTCAGAGCCTAAGCGCGATTGTTACATTGCTGTAAGGAAATTGCACAAAAATGACTTTAATCGGGAGGCTTTATATAACCATTGGAGATGTGACTCTTCAGCTCACTAATGCAGTTACTGACGAAGAGAAGTTTTCCTTTGGAAACTGAAGAGGAGTCATAGTGCTGAACCAAAGTTGAAGTAAGAATGGCAAAATTTTATAAGGAGTTCCTCCCCTTTCGTAGTGTAGACCAAAGATTCAGGCTTAAGGAAATATAGGTGCAGAGAGACAAAAAAGCTGCATTGCGGCCGTAAAAATTCCAGCGTCAGGAGTGCACAAAATGGCGGCTGCAATATATGGAGCACTGAGGCGAGGCAGAGTGAAGTGAAAAAAGATGTCAAACGGACCGTTTTTCAGTCAGAAAACTTGCCTCATAAGTCACTGCCACTTCCGATGAACGGGAACATCCTTTCCATGCAGTAGCGCTGGGGAAAAAGGCTTCCTTTATCTCCGAGCGTAGCTCGATGTCACGGAGCTCTTCAGATAGCGGCCATCTTGCGTCGCCGCCCCCACACCTCCTAGAGTTGTATCTTTTGTCCTTGATGTGGGGTGTTGCGCCACGCAGCGGCAGTTCCAAGGAGCGATGGGAGTCCTGTGTCTAGATGCATTGTGCAGTGTCTCTTCTGATGAGCGATGCCAGGTCCTGCATCGCGTTGCATTGTGCTACGTTGGTTCCGATAAGCTGCGAGGGATACGATGCGAGGTCCATGCTGAGTTGTGCTCCAATGCGTCAGTTCTGATGTAGAGCTGTGAGGGTTGCGTTAGTTCTGATGGGCACCACAGCTGAGCTGGCAGAGCACCTTTAGTGTCCAGGTCTATGGTTCAAGGGTGCTGGAGCCTGTTGTGTCCCTGTAGCGCAGAACAGAAGGCCATGCAACTAGCCCTTGGCGTCACTATCGTGGTCCTGGTTTCAAGGTGCAGGTCCAGTCCTTCTCCCTCAGGTCGCAGGGCAGAAGAGCAGTCCCTCTTGCAGGCAGGGCAGCAGAGAACAGAGCAACTGGGCGGTTCTTCTTTTAACAGAGCAGCAGAGCAGTCCTTCTTCTAAGTCTTCCACAGGTTCAGAAGTGATCTATAGAGTGGGTCTGAGAGTTCCATTTTTGCTGCCCACTTTGAAGTGGGAGAAGCTTCTGGTGTTTCCCCCTACCGAGGTGTCTGGAATGTCCTGCTTCCTTGCCCTAGTCCTGGTCTGTCTGGGGACACAATAGGCTAGTGTGAAGTCCTTTCTGTATGAGTTGGGCAAGTGCCTTTGAAGTGCAAGTGTGGTAGGGCACCTACCTTTCCTGCAAGAGATGGCCCATCCCGCCAACACCAGACCCTCTTTTGTGATACTGTCTGGGATGAATAAATAAAGGCTGTCTGCCACCAACATCCAGTCATGTGACCCAGGAACAGGCTGCAGGCACCAAATGGTTAGGACAAGAAAAGGACAACTTTGTAAAAGTGGCATTTTTAGAATTGTGACTTAAAATCTGACTCTACCATTAAAGAGGGTTTTAAATTACAATTACTCAGGCGCCAAACATGACTTTCCTATCTGCACATTATCAAAAGGTTGTGTAGTAATGGTGGTTCTGTCGGGTACAAAATTGCTTTACCACTTAATGAATAATAAAGAGTAGAGATAAATACAATTACTCCATCACTTATTCAATGAAAAATTCAATAAACAAGAGAAGAACAGAAGAACACACCAATCATGAATAAATCAAAAGAATGTATTGCAAGATTAATCACTTTTTTCTTTTCTACATTTTTTTGTGGTAAAGAAATGACACAGTAAGGGTGTCACAAGCAATAAACGAAGCAATTTTTTGAAACGGCAAAACAGTGATTAAGTGACAAAAGTGCAAAAAAGTGCTGGATGTGAGTAAAATATATACAGTGCTGTATAAATGGTTAAAAATGGTTATTCAAAAGTCATCCGTCCCTAAGTACATGAATCTCCAGTCCGACTGGGACTTAATTTGCCTTTTACGTGGAGTGGAGAGAATAGGGTCTGGATTTGGACACGCACGTTGACGTTTCGACCCAGAAGAGTGCGTGAATTGATGGTGCTCACGGAGGGTCTTCCTCAGGATGAAGGAAACAAAGGGACAGCCTGCACAATTAAACAAGCATTGAAAATGCAATAGGTCTCGCCTTTGATTAAGTTAAAGCCATTTGCTTTGCTAATGGTATTCTATAGCAAAGCAAATGGCTTTAACTTAATGAAAGGCGAGACCTATTGCAACACAGGGGTGGCTCCTCCGACAATCCGGGCAAGAGGAAAACGCACCCAAGCTTTATCTAGTCCCGAGTTCTCCCTCCTCCATCATTAGGAGGGGCAGAACACATGTTTACAAAGAGGGTATTTTTCACTGCACCGTTCCTTGGCACAGGTTCCCCAGGGCTCACAGGCCGGCCCTTTCCCATGATGGACATGTGCTCAGAGATGGAACCTGCTATCAGTCACGTGACTGACACTTCCTGATTCAGGCCTTTCAGCCTCTGTTTATGAAATGCATCTACAATGCCCATGGCACACATTTTAAATGTAAATATCGAATGGAATAGTTTAATACCCATCCACAAAGCACTTGAATACGGTAAGGGATAGAAGGCGCTATATAAACGTCAATATAATGTCAGAGTTCCTAATGGAGTGAAGTGCCACCCATAACTCCAAACACACAAGAACTTCAACCTCCATTTACAAGGAATTGCACAATAAGTTCGAATGAGATAAAAATTTAAAAATGCATGACATGGCATGAAAACAGCATGGCAATTTATAACCCTCATGCATGACTAAATTACTAGCCCTGGGCTCCCACAGGGTATCCTGCTACCCATTCGCAAAGTGCTAAAACGGGGGTAGTGTGAGTGCCATATAAATACTTATACCATATCATAACTGTCTGTGCACCAGTGCCGCGGCAGAAAAAGCTTGCGACAACTTTCTTTGTGTGCATGATTGTGATCACGTGACACAGGCCGTGTGGCATCTATGGGAGACATGGCCAGACATGCTTTAATCCATGCTGCCCTTGAAAAGCTATGTGTGTGTTACTGATTTGTGCATAACTCACTGAACACCTAAAGTAAAGGAGTCTCATGTGACTGTCACATGGAACATGGCGTTGTTCTTTTGAAAAATATATGTGTTATTAAAAAAAAGAATATACTGAGAACCGAAAAGCACATTGGAGGGCGTGCAATTGTATGAAGATTTCAGGGAAATAAAGAACATGCTGATCCTGTAATCCCGTGAGATTAGTTCAAGAGCAACTATTTTGCAGTCTCTAGTTGGGGGCAGCGTGGCCTGTCTGAAGCCCTCCTAATGTGCAGTGGCAGAGCAAGGGTGTCACTGGTCCTAATAGAGGCAACGCAACTGTCTTGGCCCAACTGGCCTCCCAATTAGGTAGAAACTGTACACTAATATATTGATCAGAGCCATTGGAATTATACATTTTTTTACAGCTGTAGCTTTTTCCACATCATTATAGATTTGCCACATAATCCATCATGGGATGCATACTCTGCAAATTTTAACACAAAAAAAAAATGTTTCTAGGTCGAATGGATCAAAAGTTAATAAAACGCATCGGAGTGTTGCCGTGCAGTAGGAGGCCCTTCACCAAATCTGAATGGTCACATTTCTGTTGCTTTTTGCTTTATTTGGGAGCAGACTGTTAGTGATGAGGTTAAACATTTGCCCAGATAGTGTGAACATATGTAAAAATTCGAAAAAGGCGCGTTAATACTAACACAACAAGTGATGCATTATCCCACATAATTTGCCTTTTCTTGCCGCATGATTTAGTCAATCCTGCCACATAATTTGTTCCTTCCCTGTCCCATACATGCATTGGCCCTGGTTATAGCTCATGTATGGAATGGTCTGTGAGGCCTGAGAGACGCTGGTCGGACCAGGCTTCTGCAGAGTCTGTGACCGGTATCTACAAGTGCCCAACTCACTAGTACTTATTTTAATGACTGACTACAGTAGGATGAATTGTATTGCAGATTTCTGCAGCGAGTGCATTTTTACTGGGATGTTTGGCGCCCTCTGGTGGGCTCTGGATGGAGTAAACCTTGAGACGCTCACAGTGTCATGGGCGGTCAGCCTGCGCCTCTCAAAACACAGTGCCCGCACCCTGGGCACATTCTGGGGTCTCTACGTGCCAGTTCACGGAGTGTGGCATCCAAAGACAGGCACAACCATCTACTCTTAGACCAAACAGCGCAATATTTAATAACATTTGCTTCAGCCTGGAGTGCGCGGGCACTGGCGCTGTGTGGAAGACGGTGCTCCATGCAGCAGATATATGCTCAGAACAACCCTCCGCCACTGGACAGAAGGCACGATAGACTAGCACTTGTCGCGACAGCTGCATGCAGTAGTAGCCGTTCTAGGGGTGTGATCGTGAGTGGAAGGTGGGATGCACGCACCTAGCCACAGAATGAGCCTGGAACTGTATCAAGTTGTGTATTTTCTATAGTGTGCCTCGTGCCACAAACGTGCAGGTCCGTAGCGTTGCAACCGCCTGGGATTACTATCACTCAGTTGTGATATTTATTACAGACGTTCCACAAGTTGAACAGCTGAGTGACCCATCAAGGTGTAAACGTACAGCTGCAGACTACAGTTTGCATCAGGCACATTGACACACTGAGCTATCTTTTTGTGACCTCATAACCCAAAACGCACAAATGACGAATAACTTTCATACAAAACGAAAATGGAGAGCTAGGACACTAGGACGGCCGTCCTTGTCCCTGTGATTTATAATATAACCAAAGAAGACGGCCAAGAAAAATGACTGTCTGACATTAGGATGTCTGGCACCTCAAAGGTTTGTTAAGAAAACCCTCACACACCAACCTGGTTGGTGTCATGCTTCATCATCGGGTCCCAGCCGGGTGGCCGAATGCTACCCAGCTGTGCTACGACACCTGTTTACAGTGGAGCAGGTTTGAGGTGTAAGTGAGTGTGATGAAGTGAGTGAAATATGTAAAAATACCTCCAGATTTCTACCCGTTACTTTATTCGTGGTGATCTGGGGTATGGTTAAAAAGACAAGAGAGTGGATAAAAGGCTACAAGTACTATGTGTAGCTGTTTATTATCCTCCGGTCAATAATAAACAGCTACACATAGTACTTGTAGCCTTTTTATCCACTCTCTTGTCTTTTTGGGTAGCATTCGGCTACCCGGCTGGGACCCGATGATGAAGCATGACACCAACCAGGTTGGTGTGTGAGGGTTTTCTTAACAAACCTTTGAGGTGCCAGACATCCTAATGTCAGACAGTCATTTTTCTTGGCCGTCTTCTTTGAATAACTTTCATAGCCTTAAGTGGAGTATGGCTTGAGAAAGGACAGTGCTTCCCACCAGCAACGACAGCGAACCAGCGGCGAATGGCAGGCCCTTGAAGCCCCCTCGGTACAAGGGGGTGGACACCCTTCAGGGGGTCCGCATTCAGTCTCAGGGTTATGAATATCTGTGACTGACATATGGTAGTCGCTCCTGCATCCCCCCCCCGCCACCACATACACAACCCCAAAAACACATTCTGCAGGGGTGGGCTCGCATCATTTAGAATTACGCCACAGCAGCGAGCAGTCATCCTGACGTATGAGAGGCGTGCCAGACTAGACGTTGTTTGGGGTGTCATACGATGAGTCAAGGGGAAAGCAGGGCTCTGACCCAAAACGGACTGACTCCGAATCACAGCCCTAACCTCCTTCCTTCCACATCAACAATCACTGGACCAAAGAGGGGATATTGTCATTGATTGGCCAATATCCCATCCAATGCCACTGGACAAAAGCGTGACTAAGAGTCTTTGATTGGTCAATATCCGATCCGGTGAATCATTGGAAATTCCAATAGACGCCACATAAACCATTACGCAGCTTAATGACAGCACATGTGAAAATGCGAGGATCGATCCATTGTACACAGAATTTCAAAAACTGCTTCTTAAATCAACATTTTATCTGTATATTATGCAAAATACTCTGTGCAGCATTTCCCATGTGTAAATCTAGTGACAACGTGTTTTTCCGATGGCCCTTGAATAGTACCAATCTGTCTGCTGTCTGTCTGTCTATTCGCGTGTCTAATATAGTGCCTTGGGCGCCTGCACGTCCAGGTAATTCATGTCACTATCTGCGGATGTGCAAGTGTTTGGAGCTTGAGTACGCTCATTACAACATACATTATATATTAAATATGTATGGAATTCACACACCTCCAATTATTCAGAAGCTCACTATGCATAATTTTAATATGCATGAAATGCACACACCCTGTCTTTGCGGTTTTGACCGTCAGTCTACACGGGTTAAGTCCCCTCACTCTGAGCGTCTGGAGTAACAATCAGTCCACACTTGTGTCTTCCATGAATCTTCTATGTCTAGGCACCCCGCGAGGAACTAATTGCCACATTGCAGATCATGGCCTCATTCACAGCTGATACTCAGTCCTTTCTTTTAGCAGCAATCTAACAGTGCCGTTACCGTCCCCTGATGTGATTCATCACGATCATTGACCTGGTAAATATCCTTTCGCATTAACTCATCTCCACCAGTAGTGACTGCATCAGCTGCCTTTTAATCATCTCCACCCAATGCCTTTCTAGAATCCAAACTACAGTGGATCTATCTTTAAAGACCACCTTTGGTATCCATTACCCTCCTTCGGGTAGGTTCCCCGGTCACCTACCATGCTTGGTTTTCCACATGTTTAACACACCCACTTATAAAATACCCCTTTTTTAATTGTGCAGGCTGTCCCTTTGTTTCCTTTGTCCTGAGGAAGACCCTCCGTGACCACCATCAATTCATGCACTCTTCTGGGTCGAAACGTCGACGTGCTTGTCCAAATCCAGACCCTATTCTCTCCACTCCACGTAAAAGGCAAATTTAGTCCCAGTCGGACTGGAGATTCATGTACTTAGGGACGGATGACTTTTGAATAACCATTTTTAACCATTTATACAGCACTGTATATATTTTACTCACATCCGGCACTTTTTTGCACTTTTGTCACTTAATCAATCTTTTGCCGTTTCAAAAAATTGCTTTGTTTATTGCTTGTGACAGCCTTACTGTGTCATTTCTTTACCACAAAAAATGTAAAAAAGAAAAAGTGATTAAACCTGCAATACATTCTTTTGATTTATTCATGATTGGTGTGTTCTTCTGTTCTTCTCTTCTTTATTGAATTTTTCATTGAATAAGTGTTGGAGTAATTGTATTTCTCTCTACTCTTTATTATTCATTAAGTGGTAAAGCAATTTTGTACCTGACAGAACCAAGATTACTACACATTCTACATACCCGGGTTCTGAGGGGCACTGGGTTACCCCATTATACTAGATGCATAATCAAAAGGTATTACTTATTAAATACAATAAGGTAACTCAAAGTTATCCTATGGGAGGGGTAGGCATCACAGTAGTGAAAAACGAATTTGTCACTACCAGGACGTATAAAACTTAAAAATACATGTCAAATGTTTTAATGACAATGCACCCTAACCTATGGGCTGTCCATGGCCTACTTTAGTGGTGACGTATATGTAATAAAAAGGGGGTTTAAGGCCTGGCAAGGGGGTCATTTTGCCAAGTCGAATTGGCAGTTTAAAACTGGCAACAACAGGCTGCAGTGGCAGACCTGGGACAAGTGTTAAGGGCTACTTAAGTGGGTGGCACAATAGGTGCTGCAATCCTACTAGCAGCATTTAATTTGCCAGGGCCAGGTATATGGTATACCACTTTACTAGTGACTTATAAGTAAATTAAATATGTCAATGAAGTGTAAGACCATTTTAACATGTTTTAGGGAGTGAGCACAAGCACTTTATCACTGGTTAGCAGTGGTAAAGTGGACAGATCCCTAAGGACAATACAAACAAATTCAGAAAAATAGGAGTGGTGAAGGAAAAAGGTTTGGGGGAAGCCCACTACCCCAAGGCAGACAGGTCGAACATGCCTATTTTCTCCCTTCAGAGTTCACTAGATTTATCAAGTTATGAAAGGATCCCAGTATTAGTGCTCAGAGCATCAAATGTTTTCTTGACAGCCTTCTCGCTGTTCCTCTGCTGCCTAAGTTGGTTTTCCTGCCTTAGTATTTTTTCAAGATTCAACTAGAGTCTATTCTTTGTGATTCTTATCTTAAGACTGTGTTTTTTCCTCAGTGGTATCTATAATCCAGATACCTTTTCCCTCCCTCCCAGACTCATATTGTATCGTCCTCAAGGGTTTAGCGTGGCAGGTGAAATCAACAGGCTTTATCTTCACGTCCAGAAGATCCACTCATTACCCCCTGCAAGACCAGTGCTTGATTCTAGTATTTTGTGACTGATACATGGTATGATATCCTCCCCCGGAAACATGAAAATTTGAAGGTTGCAATGGCTAATAGAAAATGTAATTGTGTTTCATTAATGGAAGATGCCACCTGAAATGTATGTATGTACCACATGGTACCTGTGTCATCCTTTTTACCCATTTCACAATCATTTTTAATATCGCCACATTTTTATGATAACCTTACTGATGAAATATTGTGTAATTTGTTAGTGTGCAAACTGAATAGGTAAATTTGGAAGCTGAAACTACTGAAAGCCTGTTGAATCTTTGGAAAAACAATTTGTTTTTGGGGGAGTAGAAGTCACCCGGCGGACATCTTGTTGGGCCGTTTCACAGAGCGGTTAGCGCTGTAGCGTCTCACTTCCCTTTTTCCTTGCTCCCAGCCAGCCTGTTTAATCGTGGCCGTGGTGCGGACAGGATCGCTACCCAAATGGTACCTGTGTCATTCTTTTTAGCAATTTCACAAACATTTTTAATATTGCGTCATTCTTAAAAAGAATCTTACTGCTGAAATATTGTGTAATTTGCTAGTGTGCAAACCGAATAGGTGAAATTGGAAGCTGAAACTACTTAAAGCCTGTTAGATCTGTTGGGAAAACAATGTGTTTTTGGGGTAAATACAAGTCACCCGGCGGCCATCTTGTTAGGCCATTTCACATAGTGGTTGACGCTCTAGCATCTTTTTCCAAATTCCCACCCAGCCTGTTTACGTTCGGCCGTGGCGCAGGCAGGACTGCTACACAAACGGTACCTCTGTCATCCTTTTTAGCCATTTCACGATTATTTTTAATATTGCAGCATTTTCAAAAAATAACCTTATGTCTTGCTTCAGACTTAAAAATACCAGATACAATCAAAAGCAAAGGAGAAAGGGCCCAGCACTTTTATGCTAAATGAAAGTCTTTATTAATGCCATTTTCCAGATGTCAAATGAAAGAGATAAAACATGGCAAATATATATACACAAGCAAGTAATCCAAATGTCAAATGTAAGGAATAAAGCATAGAAAATATGTACACAAAGTGAATAATCAAGACTTGGAATACATCACCGACTGAGTTGCAGACAACATCCTGGCCAACTGGGGAGCCCTCAGTTTAGTCAGGCAGGAGTCTCGCTTGGGCTCACAAAAAGACCCTGGGCAACGCGTCCGCTCCACAGACGAGCTCCTGTCTGAGCGCCAAGATTCCCAGTCTTTAATACCTTTACTCTACCCAAGGAGAGATTTCTAGAAACCTCTTTCCCTTCATTCTGTTGCGAACACAAGCCTGGCCGTACCTATCTGCGTCGAAGTCACTCACATGAGATGGGCAGGCTCCAGTGTTTGCTCCGAGGCAGAGTGGTACATTCCTCTGGCAAAAACAATCTCAACCCTATGAACGGTACCAAGTGCGCATCTCACACGATATGTTGCAGCTTACTCTGCACGGTGAAGTGCAAAAACATCCTCACCCTATAACTGCGTGAGAGCACAAAATGGAATTGTGTAGTTAAAATGGAGTCAATGGTCACCGTCCTACTCATTTTATTACATTCCACCCTTCGACCATTGACTCTCATAACATACTGGTCTAAAATCAACTGTTTTAGGTCGAAACATGGATATACGGTTAGGTACATTGAATACAGCATTATAATAATACCAGAATACATATTACCATGATTATCCCAACTAAAATGGAATGAAGCTTACCAAAGTCAGGCAACCACCCCAATAACCAATCCCACCATCCTTTGTCAACGTTTGTTTCACACACTTGACCAGTTCATTCAGTGCTCCAGTGTGGGAATGGATTGATTTAGAGTGATCAGACAGATTAAAACAACACATACCCTCAAATTCTGAACATCCATGATCATGTTTTAAAAGCAAATAATCAATCGCTGCCAAGGTGGCTTTTCTTGTTCCCTGCATATCTAGTAATAATTCTGCCATAGCAATTGATGTGTGATTAATATTCTTAACCATCAAACATACTAACTTATTAATGCTCCTAGTGTTATAAATGGCTAATCCTGGAACCCCTACTATAGAAGCACCTAAACTTATATATTCTGTCTTGGATAATAAATGAATCTCAGAGTCACAATCTTCATCCAGCTGAACTGTTTCCCTTGTACTTTGGGTATGCAATGCTGGATTTAAAGGAAACATCATGAGTCCTAACCGCGTGCTCACAGTCCTCCTGTTATATTTGCCGGAATGTATGTGTATGTAATATTACCACAAGAAAATAATCATCCAGCGGGCAACTTGATGTGCTTAATAATACTAGCAGCGGTTACTACATTGTTACAAAACATGTGATTATGTAAATTTTTACACATACTCTCATCGCGTCTTTGGCATAGAGTTTGTTGTTCCCACGGTATATTGGGACTATTACCATAAAATCACTGTTGGGCACATTTACCAATGTTGGCGGGGTCACAGGTTAAATTATAGCACACATCGCCTGCAGTAACGTTGTAAGTTACCACTTGAGTTAGATAGTCCCATGTATCGTCAACCGCTTCTTGACAAATCATACAGTATTCATAAAATGATAGGTGAGTTCATACGTCACTTTCTTTAATGCCCCATCTGCATTTGTTGCATTAAAGGCTTGCAGTAAGATATTGGCTGTGGTAGTTATAGCTACTAGGCAAGTGGAAATGACATCCATGGTGCTTTTCATATTTGTCATGCAGAAGTATAACCTGTTGAGGACAGACTGTGCTAGATAAGCCCATACGTTGTCACGTCAGTTCAGCAAAGGCGTCAACCTGCACTCTCGGGTGATCACTTCGGAGTTGGGGGCTCCCAGTCCCTGTCGGCTCCACTCGGACACGACAAAACATACTCCAAGAAGTACACCCAGCACACCGACACTCTGCAATATGATCCAGAGAAGAAACAAGTATGATTATTCTCGCAAGTAACATTTTTTAGAGGGCACATGTTCCCATTTCTCTTGTGCTGGTTTCATGATTAAGAGAATATTGTCTTTTCCTGGTGCAATGATCTCTGCCCGTTCTGGGGGGGACGATTTGGGGATGACAACCACACTTTGGCCCCTGTGTTCTTGTTAGTGGGGTGTAGTGCCAGAGGCACTCCCATGTATTGGGACCACGTGATGACCTTTGACTACCATTGTTTTAATTGATTTTAGGTGTTTTGATTTATTCTAGCTTGAATGTACAACATCATTTTTTCTACATGTGCATTTTTTCCTTGAAGATTTCTTTCGTTCCTCTTGTAGCTTCAAAGTGGTAGTGTTTGCTTTTTACAGCCTTGCCAGGAACAGAATGTGTGGGATGTGCATTTGAAAGCATGAGAAAGAGAAAGGTGTGGAATGTACAGAGAGAGAGAGCGATCAGTGATGTATTTCTTTTGATTATTGGCATTGTGATGTGTGAGTGAGTCTGTGTGCACATTCAAGTCTCCAGTGGTTATAATCATCTGATGTATTTAGTGTATATATCTGTCTGATTGTTTGCATTTAACAGTGTTTAATTTTTGCAGTGGACGTCCAGTATTATTATCTGCTTGTATTTTATTCCATGTATTTTATTCCATGCATTTAACAGTTGCATTTGCTTATTTGTAACTGTGTTATTATTGCTTGCACCTATATATATATATATATATATATATATATATATATATATATATATATATATATATATATATACACGTTTATATGTTGTTTTCATTTGAAGCCTTTTTGTTAGAGATTGTTGCACAAATAAAACCCTTCACTTTATTCTGAAAACTGTCTTTTGATGTGCCTCATTTTATGAGAGTGAAATCCCTTTCCAGGTGTTTTTATTGCTTCGCCGTGTGTGTGCCTCCGTGTGGGAGTGCAGCATTTTCTATTATTTGAGAGGGCGAAGCAATACATTTTGGCGTCACTTTGCAGGATATGAAATTAAAAGGGGAAATATGTTTTCTAAAATGTCAATGTTGTCAGTTGCAGATTACCAGATGCCAGCTGAGTTATTGGGGTGGGAAGTTGCCTCTAATGTATGTTTAACAGACGAGGGGCAAGCACAGATACTTATATGTTTGCAAAATGGTTCTTTTGAAGAGGGAAGACAACTTGGTATTTCAGAGACAAAAAGGAATTCTGATAAATTACTGTATGAAAATAGATTATTGAAAAAAGAGTTGCAGATGTACCAGGCAGCGCAAGATTGAGAAACTATGTGTATGACGCAGTTTATATTACTAGACTGTTTAGATAGCCAGAGTGAACCGCCGACAAAGAATGTGGTTGAAGGAGAGCTGCAGGTTAATTTACAGTGCTCACAGGAGGTTTTAATTAATTCTATGGAGGACTTGCCTCAGTCAGAAATTAATGGTATTTTGGATAGATTTCAGCAGAAATTCGAGGAGGATTTGATAACATGGCTTGTACGTTTGTTTGATTTAGAAGCTTCTGAAGTAATGTTGAATCGAGAAAATGTAGCACAGTCTAATGCACTTAGCCTTGACTGTAATGTGCAGGAATATTTTAGAAATTACAGAGAAGATAAACAAATCCACCTATTAGAATTAGCGGTTGTTGGTTTCTGTTACAAATCAGACTGGTCAGTGAGTGACAAACCTTGCTTTACATGGTGAGACGCTATGCAGACACTGAAAAAAGAAATGATGAAAAATGCTATTTTTCAACATGACTCTGAGTGGAGAGAGAAGCAGCAATGTGCTTTTGAATTTGAATAAGAGGTAATACAATGTGTTTCAGACGTGGCCAATACAGAAAAGAGACATTGAGTTACATGTAATAGTTTAGGGGCAGTATGCCACTTGGAGTATGTGGGAAAAACAAGGAAAGAAGAGGGTGCTCTTGGACTTTTCGATTAAAATATTGGCAGATGCTGGAGAGTGGTTTACTCCCTTTGGAAAACAGTTGCTAGTGTTTCACTCACTGTGATAGATACTAGGCAGATACAGTTGTTTGTGTGTTTTTATGCTCTGATAGACACTAAGCAGATACAGTTGCTTTTGTGTTGTTGCGCACCGACAGACACTGGGCAGATGAAAATAAGACATAATGTGATTGAAATTTGAAATTTCTCTAATGCAATGGATGATGAATTCCCTTAAGTTATACAGAACAGGTAATGCACAAGAAGCACATGTGATTAAGTGGTATGTTCAGGCAGAAACTGCAGTTTTGCATGAACAGCTGGTGCAGGTCCCAGAAGAAAATCCAGGGGTGGTGCTTGAGGTGCCTGAGATACAGGATTGCCCCGTAAAGTAGAACTAGGAGTTGTGACAGTAAATTTGGGAAATGTTACTGCAAAGCACAGCTACTGTGTATCATGTATACGCTCATTGTCCCATAAATTTACTAGATAGACGCTTTAATTTCCTTACAGATGAAAAGGCTAAAATCTTAGAGACAGAGGTGGTGACGCACAATTCTGATATGGTGGACATAACTAATTGGGAACAGCTGGGAGAGAAAGGCATTAACAGGTAGGCAGAGAATGAAGGGATGCATATTCCCCTAGACTTACTTAGAACTGTGATTCCTATTTGTCAGCATGCACAGCACAAACCAGTCCCACAGGAGGTGAGGGTCCAGTTGGAGGAAGGAAAATTACCAGCACACATAGGGTAGGTGGATTGCCTTGGGCCCATGACACATGATCAAGGATGTACTTATTCAGCAGTGTATAGAGAGATAGTCAGGAAGGGGTCTGCCCCAGCGCTTCTTACTGAGCAAGGGGAAGGAGAGTTTGACTCAACTACCAAGAATCCAGAGGTCAAAGTGTGGGTAGAATTCTCAGATAATTCCCCAGAACCATCTGAGAACCGTGGAGACAGAAAAGATCAAACTTTGTCATCAGACCCAAAACAGAAAAAAAGAGAACATGTGCTTTCTGAATAATGTTTTTTGCAAGAAGAGTGATGCTTGTTTCTTTTTTTAGATCATACTGCGACGTAGTGGTGTACCTGATGTCCCTTCCCTGCGTGTGGTGCCTGTGTCTGAGTGGGGTCGTGAGCGTGTGTGAGCCCCCAACCCCGAAGTGACCAACTGACAGCGCAGACTGACACCGTTGCCGACATCCTTTGGAGGAATCAACCAGATGGGTTTACCTTGCAGAGACGTTTTTTTGAATGTGTTCAAATGACAATGAAAGTGAACTGATTCTGAAAATGAAAATTGCGATTCCAAGCGTACTTTTGAAAGGAAATTGTTCAAAGTTATCATTTTAAATATAGCAGGAGGGCTGTGTACCTTCACACAGAACTGATGGAGAATACTTTTAATTGATTCTAGCATTGCATATCCAGAGTGTTACAAGAGAAACTGCTCAGTTTGATGAAGAAGATTTTGAGATTCCTTTATTGTTTTAAGCACAGTATATGAGTTTGGCTGCTTCAATAGTAGAAGTTTTTAGGATTAGCCATTTATAACATTAGGAGCATTAATGAGTTAACATATTTGATTCTATTTGTGTATTCATCATACATTTATTTCTGTAGCTGAGTTATTATCAGATATGCATGAACTATTTTAGATGAAGTAATAAGTTACATGCTTTTATAATGTCACTCTTTTAATGTGTGCTTCATTTTATATTCGTGCTTTCACTTAAAAAGTTGATTTTAGATATTTATGTTATGATAGTCAAGGGTCATGGAGTGGAATGTAGTGCCAGAGGCGCTCCCATGTATTGGGACCACGTAATGACCTTTGACTACCATTGTTTTAATTGATTTTAGGTGTTTTGATTTATTCTAGCTTGAATGTACAACATCATTTTTCCTGCATGTGCATTTTTTCCTTGAAGATTTCTTTTGTGTCTCCTTGTAGCTTCAAATTGGTAGTGTTTGCTTTTTACAGCCTTGCCAGGAACAGAACGTGTGGGATGTGTATTTGAAAGCTTGAGAGAGAGAAAGGTGTGGAATGTTCTTCTCTGTCTCGAAGTGTAGTGTTATATGCAATGGTGCTCAAATGTGCATTATGTTGTACATTGGGAGATAAAGTGTGTAGTGCTATATGCAGTGGTGCACAAATGTGCATTGTGTTGTACGTTGGGAAGTATTATGAAGTTCTTACTATTGGCTTGGGCATGCCCTCATTCCATCTTGAATTCTGACTCTGTCTAGCTTGAGCTTTGCACACACAGGCAGGCTCCCAGATCACTCAAGTTGTTTAGGCTATCCACGTTCAAGATTGTTTTTGTACTTTTGGAGACATTCGTAAGCTTCACTAAGATAATGTGTGGGATGCGCGCTTGGTACCTTCTAGGGCAGAGAATGTTGTTGCCAAAGAAATGTGTGGAATGTACAGCTCTGTCTCAGAGTCAAAATATAGTGGCCTGGCCAGCTTCTGTCTTGATCCTGACACATACCAGTGCAGTCAGCTCGGTTTTCGTAACAGAAGAAAGGGGCAAGGTTTCTAGAAACTTCTCCTCAGGTTGAGTAAAAGGTATTAAAGGCGAGAAATCTTAGCACCCAGACAGGAGCTCGCTGTGGAGCAGACGTGTTGCCAAGGGGAACTTTTGAGGGTCCTGATCGAGGCTTCTGCCTGGCTGTCAAGGGCTCCTCCAGTCGAGTTGGCAAGAATGTAGAGAGAGAGCGATCAGTTATGTATTTCTTTTGATTATTGGCATTGTGACTTGTGAGTGTGTCTGTGTGCACATTCAAGTCTCCCGTGGTTATAATCATCTGATGTATTTAGTGTATATATCTTTCTTATTATTTGCATTTAACAGTGTTTATTTCTTGCAGTGGACGTCTAGTATTATTATTTGCTTGTAGTTTATTCCATGTATTTTATTCCATGCATTTAACAGTTGCATTTGCTTATTTGTAAGTGTGTTAGTATTGCTTGCACACACACACACATATATATGTGTATATATATATATATATATATATATATATATATATATATATATATATATATTATTTTATTTTTTTATTGTAGAAAACAAAAATATGACATATTTGTTTTTATTAATGTTTTACATTTGTATACATCTAGGTCTATTTTATGGGGTGCTGGCCTTTGTGATGGCAATTTTTAACCCAAGGCTATGGGGTCTGGGCACGTGCCCACGGGATTGTCTTAATGAAATGTTACTGTAACGCACATGCACTTTTTTGGCCACCGGCCGAAATAAAGTTTCTTTGAATTGAATAAAAATGTTTTACCAAAAAGTGCAAAGTGCTTTCCTAGAAATAGTTTTGGACTGGTCAATAAAACCTACCTAAAATTTTAAAAATGACATAGAGAAGCTTTTTAAAAGTTAGCAAATAATAACAGAGGGTGGGTTAAACATCATAAATAGCACCTCATCATATATCGTACAGGAAGATTTTTAGAGCTCATATTTTCTAGACCTGGAAAAAAGATCATGGCATTACAGAATTGACAACGCCGCGCTCCCTGGACTCCTCTGTCCTTAGCCGATGGATTTACCCTTAATGGGAGTAGTCCAAATTTAAACCTCATGTAGACAGGCCTCACCAGTGGATCTAAATTTGCTCTTAAATAAAATTACATTACGCCTTGAGCAACAAGTGAACAGTTCAATTGTAATCTTGAAATTTGCTGGCAGTGTACTAGAAAAAAATATATATATTTTAATGCAGTTTGTTTTTACACATCTAAAGTCCATAAAACAAATCTATAGAAATGAGAACACTGTTTGCATGCAGTCTGCATTTTCTCTTGCTTAAACGTTTCTGCTCACAAAATAATAACACATTTTATTTTCCTTCAAAGCCACTAAAGCCACTAAAGCAGAGGGAGAGCAAAACATGCAACACTGTACACATTTGCATAGTATTTGTTACCCAGCATGCCTTGTAGAATGCTACACATATCTCTAGAGTAAAAAAAAGAAATAAAGTGACAAATTAGCAAAAACTACTAAATCCAAATGTGTACTATTTTGGTTCAGTAAAGCTAATGCTTTTCCATCCTTTCATATGTGGCTTGGTCATTGACTGGCTGTTGAAACAACAAGGGTCACCAATTGTCAATTTGAATGATTTGTTTTCTCGCATTAGCCTGCAACATGTATTTTAGTGTTATGATATGAAACTTTTGTACTTATAAATATTTTACCAATCCATCTTACCTTTTATAGTCTCTAAATAGTAAGACACAGTTTACTAACAATGTAACTTTGAGAGCTCTAGTAAATTTTTGAAACGGAACTTCAGTGGTCCTGTCAGAGTTTGGGCAATACAATATTTCACATTCTGCAGAAATCCATGCCATAATGTTACACAGGAGCACTAGCGAACAACTCGCCTACATTCAAAATCAATTTTTTTGGACAACATTTGACTAACTACAATATATTATCAATGCTTTTCTATACTAGACAATCATGAAATAGGCATAGTGTTGCATGGAATAATAACAACGAGGCACAATTTGCAATATTTTGAAACGGTTTGTGTGAAAAATCAGATACAAAGTCAACCAAATGAACAACACATCTATCTATCCGAAAAATCAGTGACAATCTAATAGTTTACTAACTTTGTGCTGTTCAAAATGTGCTTTTTTTCCTCCATGAGCCGTATTTTCACTGTGCCAAAATATAAATCTTATTTTTAGTGCTATACAATGTATTCTCTAGCTACAATATTTATTATCTGAATACTAAATAGGCTACAATTTATCAAGAGTATGGATTATTGATAAGTGAGAGCGTTTGTAAGCAAGGTCTGAAAAACATTTCTTGAAATGCAATAACAGGCAGGCTGTAACAAAAACACTTTAAAATGATGATATTAATGAATGAACAATTTTCAGTTTTAATGCCAGCACCGAAAAAACAAGCTTGCAACAAGAAAACACAGGGGAAAGAAAAATGCATTCAAATGCTACTTGCAGCACAGGCAGTGTAAATCCCAAGAAAGCTATTGATTTACCTTTTGTTATTCAGTGCTATGGCTTTACCTGAATTTTTACTTTTTGTTTTACCTGCCTTCATCTCCCCAAAACCTCTATTAAACTAAACTTAAGCACGGTGATTTAAGAATTTTATTAGTTTTGAAGAGCAAATCTTTCGAGTAAAAAAATATGGGCTCTTCCCATATCTATATACATTTATATGTTGTTTTCATTTGACATCTGGGAAAGCCTTTTTGTTAGAGATTGTTGCACAAATAAAACCCCTCGCTTTATTCTGAAAACTGTCTTTTGATGTGCCTCATTTTATGAGAGTGAAATCCCTTTCCAGGTGTTTTTATTGCTTTGCTTTGTGTGTGCCTCCTTGTGGGGGTGCGGTATTCTCTATTATTTGGGAGGGTGAAGCAATACATGGAGCCAAAGCCTCCTTCTCCTCGTACAGTAAGAAGGGCTGGGGCAGTCCCCTTTCTGACTATCCCTCCATATACTGGAATGATTATTATCTGAGCAATTCTGTCTCCAGCTTGTATCACCAGATCAGTATCTCCACTGTTCAAAAGTATCACTTTTATCTCTCCTGATAATCTGTGCATCTGTCACTCCTAACACTTGAATGCCTTTAAGGGCCAGCCCAGATAGAAGAGCGACCAATCAGAAGTGCTCTGGGGAAATTTGTATCCCGACCCCACCCCTGTCTCAATGAGTATTGTATCCCTTGCTTTAAGTCTGTACATGTGTACGGCATGCAAATTGAGACCTGCAGCCTCGTGTGTTGATCGATAAAGGGCCAAGGCACCTGTTGTTGTCTCCCAGTAAGTAATTGTATTAGTTGCCACAAGGGGTTGTATCTGTAAGGCTGGAGTTAGCATACGCATTAAGGGTGGCTTTGCATTCGCAAGAGGTCTATTCAATATTTACAATGCTTCATTCAGGTAATCCCTCCAATTCTTCAATGACCCATCTGACAATTTTCTCAACTGAGACTTCAGCAATCCATTCATTCTCTCAATCAGTACTTCAGCTTGTGTATAATATGGAATATGAAAAATCCATTCTATGTTATGCTGTGAACAATAATCTTGTACCAACTTTCCTTTAAAATCGGATCCGTTATCGCTTTGGATCTGAAGTGGAATTCCTTAATACAATGTCTACAAATCTAATGTTTTGAGTGTATTTTTTTTTTTTTTTTAATGTTTATTGCCATTTAGACAAATACATACATGGTCACAGATCCTGGTGTAAAGCGACATATGCAAGTGAAGACAAATATGCAGTTCACTTAAGAACAACAATAACATAACAGTCAGAGGTCAAAATGACAGGCTCTGGTCAGAGTAATGACACCTAGGCAATATCCCAGTCTAAGTTAGGTCTAGAGTATGTTAGTGCAATCAGGGACAACTTGTGGGTGCATCCTACGACGTATTCTGATCCGCCACAGGTTTATCCCGAGTTGGGCCGGGGGTGTGTTGAGGAGCTATCCGTGGCCTCCAGACCTGGTGTATGTGATATGTCCTCATCTGCTAAGTTCGAGAGGCTAGCGGCGTCTAGATGGAGTGTGCGCAGCCATTCAAGGAACGGACCCCAGATGTCTTTGGGCCTGGAGGCCGCGGGCATTAATTCCCAGAATGTAGAAAGTTGGTTTTGACAAAAGATGACATCCTGTATCCAAGCCTTCACCGATGGGGCCTTCAATTTCCCCCAGTGCATGGCGACCCTGCGTTTCGCCAATAATAATACCATAGCATGGAGTTTTCAGGTTTCCGCCGGAGTGTCTTTCATGTAGCCCGATAACCCCAGAAGTGGTGTGGGTGTAGCTGGTATACCCAATATGTCATAGCTCTTGCTGAATATGGCTACCCAGTAACTCGCGATGGAGGGGTAGCTCCAGGCCAGGTGGAGAAATGTTGCTTGTGCGGAGATGCATCTCCAGTACCTTGTGTCTGGACGGATACGATGGAGCTGGGTAGGCGTTCTATAGAAACGGTGCAGAAACTTAAAGTGGATCAGTCTTAACTTGTAATTTGGGGACAACATTCGTAATTGGCCACAACAGAATGCCCACTGCTCATCTGTTACTTGTTTGTGGGCTCAGTTCTACATTCCAACCCAGTAGTGTTTTAGGCTTTGTCAACCTGAATGTGTTCTGCATGATATTATATAGCCCCGTGATGTGCCTGCGCGGTGAGGGTTCCGTTATTATGTGTTCAAAGGCATGCAGTGTAGGTGGGTGGCTGGGAAAAGTGCCATGAAGTTGACTACATATTGCACGGATGCGATCATACAGAAACACCACAGAGAAACTTGGTATGTTCTCCTCGGTCGCTAATGGCGGGGGACACAAGTTATCGCCTGGATATAAATCTGCGAATGTATACATGCCTAATTGTCTCTCCAGTGCTACATTTCCTTTATCTACCAATGGAAGGATATGTGGATTGTGCGCAAAGGGTACAGAAGGGGTGTACAGCGCCTCCAGTTGGGCTCTGTTCCGAAGTCCCTCCCGCGCCCATCGCAGTGTTTCAATCGTGTTTATTTCATTTCGGGGCCGACGGTATGGCTGAAAGAGTGCTACTTGGAGGGAGACCGGCACCGCTCTGTCCATCTCCACCGCTACATGAGGTTGAAACGGGATCGGGTGCATCCAGTAGTGCAGGAATTGGGCCTGTGCGCAGAATGCGTACAGCGGAATATCTAGAGCACCCAGCCCTCCCTGAGTCAGGGGGAGTGTTAGTAGTTCCCACGAGACGCAAGCTTGTTTCCCTGCCCACACCAGAGACAGCAATAAAGAACGCAATGTCTTGAAGAAGGCTTGAATTAGTGGGAGCGGGAGATTTATAAACATGTATAGGAATTTGGGTAAAATATTCATTTTAGCTATCGCAATTCTCCCAGCTAGGGAAAGTGGTCATTTAGACCATGTGTTTACCATCCCCTCTAACCAGGATGTAGCCTGTCCATAATTCATACTCCAGAGCTCCTGCTTGCTGCGGCTCAACCAAATCCCCAAATACTTTACCGGACCATCCGCCCATTTGAGGGGATATTCTAACGTAAAGTGTGTGGTCTCTTCGGTCAGCGGGAACAAGATTGATTTAGCCCAGTTAATGTGTACGCCCGATAGGCCTCCAAAATTTAGAACTTCTAGAGCGATCGGATGTAAGCTTTCCACCAGGTTGTTGATTTACAAAGTGATGTCAACCGCATAAAGCGATATGAGAAGCCCTCTCGTGGTGAACCCCAGCCCCCTGGACGCATGGTGTTGCCTGAGTCGAGCAGCTAGCGGTTCCATAGCGATGGCGAAAAGGAGGGGAGAGAGAGGACACCCCTGTCTAGTTCCCCGAGTAATCAGAAACGGACGCGAGAGCAAGCCATTCATTTGAAGCCTGGCCATAGGTTCGGTGTATAATAATTGAATCTGTTTTAAGAATAACGGGTTGACTCCCAGCCTCACCAGAATGGCAAACAGATACGGCCACACCAACGCATCCAGGTAGGCCCTATGTGCCCTCTCCAACCATAATAGCTCTATTGAGTCTAGGTAGGGTTGAAGGTCCTCCAAAACTGCCGGGGAGGTGGAGGTGTACAAAGTGGAGTAAAAGTGCGTGAAATGGTCTAGTATCTCCTGAGGGCCCCTAATAAGTTCCCGATTCTTATCTAGGATCTCTGTGACACATGTGGCATTACACGGTGTTCGAAGTATGGTCGCAAAGGTTCTCCCCAGCCTATCTCCCTCGCCATACCGTCTAGCTTGAGTGTATTTGCCCAGGAATTTCACCTCCCATTGCGCCTCCGCCTCGAATTCTGTAACCCTTTCCTTTAGTGATGCTAATAGGCTCGAAATCTCGGTGGCGTAATATTGCAGTTCGATATCTCTGATGCATGTTTCTAAATTAGCGAGGGATTTCCTGATTGATTCCAATACCCCGGCTTGTCGAGCCATACATTTCCCACGTATTACAACCTTGAATGCCTCCACAAGGTGGCCTGAGAGGAAACAGACCCTGTGTTCAATGCAAAATATTCCTCTGTCACCCCGTATTTCATCCAGAAATACCACGTCCAACAGAGCATTAGGAGGGAGTTTCCAACTAAAAGTCTGTTGCGGTAGCCCCGGAATGGTCAGTTGTATAAGCGGCAGGGGGCATGGTCTAATAATGTCCTGGGTAAATGTATGACGTCCGTTGTCCAGGTCGCTATATCTCTGGACACTAGCCAGTAGTCTCACCTGGACCAGGCATTATGATGTGCCCTAATACTGGTGCCCTCAGCCGTACCAGGTGCCATTGCCACCATATGTCAGTTAGGTTACCATCTGATATGATAGTGTTGAGAGTATCCCTCAATCTGGGGTGTAGCCTACGAGAGGCTCCCATTCTATCCAAGGCATCTTCTAAGATTGCATTGAAATCCCCCCCCAAGATAATGTGTCACAGCCAGTTAACTTGATTTTTACCCAGATACCCTGGAAGAAATCGGGCTGGTCTGCGTTCGGCCCATATATCGCCGCCAAGGTCATTCTTACAATCCCCAATATGCCACTCAGTATTACATATCTCACCCTCCGGGTCGATATGCGATTCAGTTGTTGTCCATGCCAGCCCTTGACGTATTAGTATAGCTACCCCTCTAGCATAATTAGAGTATCTAGAGGAGTAAATGTGTACCCATCTCTTGTGGTGTAGAATAGAGGGGTGTGTGCTGTTCAAATGTGTTTCTTGAGTGAAACAGATGTCTATTTTGTGTCTGAGTAAATAGGACTGGGTGAGTCTGGTTTTCCTATAGTCATTTAACCCTCGGATGTTCCAAGTGAGGAAGTTATACGACGTCATGTCAAGCTGTAGTGCATGTGGTAGTGATCAAGGTTTCCTTCCGACATTGCGGTCTTCTCTATGTCTTTGTCCGTGCCAATACACTCTGACTCGTTGCTTAAGTGTGGGCCTAACTGCTGAGCCTTCCAGAGGATGTAGTATAACCTAAAGTGTCTAAGTGCATGTCTATGTGGTGACACTCTGACCAGAACCCCTACGATTAAAAACCCCAACCCCCCCGCCGCCCACACCAACCCCCCAATAAGGTTGTAAAAAAAAAAACGTCCCCTACAGGCAAACATAACTCTGCGGCCCAGCAACAAGCCTGAGGACTAGGAACGGGAGCTCTCCCTGGAGGCATGAGTTTACTGGCATACAACCCTGCCATGAGGCGGGGTGGCTGAGCATTTGAGGAATGACCAGGAATCAATGAAGGAGAGCGCTGTGTTGATGGTGATCGCCTGCTACATTTTAGGTGGAAGCGTCTCTAGGATCCTCTGCCGCCGCAGCGTAAACTTAAAAGTTCGTGCTTACAGGTTGGGCATGGGGAAGTGGTGTTCTGCTGAGCTCCATAACGGAGAGAGTCAGTCATTGTCCCTTAGGCCATCGTCTGTGGGACAGGTTTTGGTAGTCTTTGGAGCGTGTTTCGGTCCTCCCACATGCTTGGCAAATTTCATAGCTGATTTGGCATCTGTAAAGTGATGCATGGAGCCATCATATGTCACCTTCAACTTAGCAGGATATAACAAGGCATAAGGGATCTCAGCTTGTAGCAGGATACGTTTGACGGGTGCAAATTCGAGCCAGGTCGCCTGCACCGCAGGAGTGAAGTCAGGGTAGAACGAGATGTTGTTTCCTTTATGATTAATGCTTCCCCGTTCTCTGGCCAGGCGCAGGATGTTGTTGCGATCGCGGTAGTTCAACAGACGGGCCAGAATCGGCCTGGGCAGGCCTCCCACCGGAGGCCTGGGTCCCAAGGTATGATGGGCTGTCTCAATAATAAACACCGCCGAGAGATCTGGGCCAAACAGTTCTCACAAAAGGTCTTCCACGAAAGTTTCCATCTTGGATATGGCGGTAGTTTCTGGTATGCCCGTTATTCGAAGGTTATTTCGGCAGGATCGGGCTTCCAGGTCATCGTTCTTGGCCCTAACTATGTTAAGTACCTTGTCCATTGGCAACAGATGCTCCTTTGTTTCAACCTGGAACTCGTGGGCATCAGAGGCGCGGTTCTCCAGCTGCTCCAGGCGTGTTTCATGTGTGTCAACCTGTTTCCTGACTTGGTCCAATTGGGAGGTAAGTAAATCCAGCTTATTGCCAATGGTTTTCATATCTAACAAGAGTGAACGGAGATCATCGTTTTGGCCGTCTACTGCCTCCCTGGGGCCGTGGTCGGCATTTACTTCTGCCTCGGTGTCCTTGTGTCTTGTGAGCCTCTTGTTTTCAAAGGTTAATTTGGGCTGTTTGGCATCATGTTTCCCCATAGCGCTAGGCACAGCGGCCCCAGAGCCAACAGGACTATGGGCTTGATGTGGGATGCACAATTCTGGAATGCGTCTGCTACAGCGCCCACTCCGCACCTCCACAACTACACTAGCCTCCTCTTGCAGCTTAGTCCACTCTGCCGCATATGACCGCAAAGCTCATAGAGAAGGGGGCCACTCTGCGCCCCCACTACCCATGTCGCAGTTGTTGACAACTCGGCCCGTCGCTGCCCAGCTGGGGCAGCCCCAGTCAGCCGTCTAGCTCTTCGCGAGTCTCCAGGCCCAAATCAGGATAAATGTAGTCGGGGCCCTGGGTATGTATGTGCATGTATTCTTGCTGGGCGCAGCCCCGCGCCCGTCGCTAAGTGGCCGGGGGGGTCAGTGTCTCTTCCCCCGGTAGCACCAGGTCCGCCCTCGTCATGACAGCCTATCTTGCTGAAAGCAGCACCGCGTCAAGGGCCTTCGGCTTCCCAGGCGCCTCCCGCCCCCGCTGGGGGGGGAAGTCAAGGCCCTGACTCACCTCTGGTCCCCAGGAGCTCCGAGATGTTCTTCCTTTTTCTTACCCCGCTGGGACGACGCAGAGGAGCGGCCGCCCGGATCTCACTGCCGGCACGCCAAGGGGACACCGCGGGAGGGCGGAGCACACTCATTGGAGGTGTAGAGCGGAGCGGAGCTCATATCCCCGGCTGCCGCGGGTACTGTAGCTTCGCTCCTCTGCACACTGGGCTTCGGCTTCCTCCGTCTCAGGGTCTGGTCCTCTCCTCCTGCTGCGTCAGCAGCCTGCGACGTACCGGGCCGGCCTGCCTGCCGGGTCCCCTACTCCACAATCTTCTGGCGGATCGGCTGCCCATCCGGGCCTGAAACTCCGCTCCTCCGATGCACAGCCCTCTCGCGTATGGACATCAGCAGGTGGCAGGTACTACTGGCTCTCCAAGTGACAGGATTTTAAAAGGATTATAGCTCGGCCGGCAGTGCTCACTCAATGAGCGGCCATTTTGCTGCTCGGCGAGACCACGCCCTAATGTTTTGAGTGTATTTAACTAAGTGGCACGTTTACATGGAAACGCAATCAAATAACCTGAATAGGTATCCACCGCTGTGCACGCATATTGACATCCTCGGCTGTTCGACAGTGGCTCGATGTGGCCTGATATAATCAATCTGCCATATCTGCCCCGGTAACTTTCCTCTCCCCCAACTGACCCCTGACCATCTGTGGGACAGATCTCTGCTGGGTGTGTTGACAATTAGGACATTGCATAATCACAGTTTTTTATCTAATCTAGGGGCATGTGCATTCCTCTAATCTCTGCCCACCTGTTAGTGGCCTTCTCTCCCAGGTGTCCACATTTTTGGTGCGCCCACTTAGCCATCCCCACTAAATAAGAATCCTGCATTGCAACTTCCGCTTCTGAAATTTTGGCCTTTTCGTCTGCAAGGGAATTAAACCATCGTTCTAATGAATCAGTGGGACAGTTGTTGACTACATGATACACAGTGACTCTACTTCGTGATATCATTTTCCAAATTTCCTGCCACAGGTCTTTGTACCACACCTCCTTAAAATGTATTTGCCGATGGTGTGCATGCCACGTGGGGAGCCAAGTAGCTAGCCTATTGTCAGTGTACCACGAATCAGTATAAATATGACATCTCCCGGTTAACTCTTGTTTCCGTGCTTGATATACTGCATACAGCTCTGCATATTGACTGTTCTTCCCCTCTCCAGTAGTAGAAAGCAGCTTCTTGGTCACAGGATTGTATGACACTGACTTCCAGTGTCTCTTGGCCCCCACATATGTGGCTGAACCATTGGTAAACCACGCATGCTTCCTATCCTCGGGGGACAATGAGCTGACCGACTCACCCCACTTTACTGGAGAGTCCTTCTCCTGCACATCCTGCAAAACCTGTTCACCCTCAACTGGGGTCTATGCTACCTTCTCATGCTAAGCCGTAGTTCCTGCTGGGCCCACTCATGCCCTATCCAGTATGTACCACTTCCACTTGATTACATTTGCTTCTTGCGCATGCTTTATTTTGTGCGACTTAGGGGAACCCATCACCCATTGCATTATAGGAATTTTGGGCCTCAGAATCACATTATGCCCTATTGCCATCTGCTCAGTATCGACCAGAGCCCAGTAACACGCCAGAAACTGTTTTTCAAAGGGAGTATACCGCTCTCCAGCATCTGGCAACCTTTTATTCCAGAATCCCAGGGGCACCCTCTTCCTTCCTTGTTTTTGCCACATACTCCAATTGCCATACTCCCATTGCCATACTCCCATATGGGCTACAGATCTAGGGCATGTTGTATAGCCTCTTTTGCTAACTCGAAAGCACACTGCTGCTGTTCTCCCCACTCAAACTCATGTTTCTTCCAGGTTACATTGTACAAAGGGGACAGCATCTGACTCAGGTGAGGAATATGCTGCCTCCAGAAGCCGAACAGTCCGATAAACCACTGGGCTTCCTGCCTGTTCCGGGGTGTAGCAGATTCTCGTAATTTCTGTCTCACTTGTGGAATATGCTGCCTCCAGAAGCCGAACAGTCCGAGAAACCACTGGGCTTCCTGCCTGTTCCGTGGTGTAGCAAATTTTCGTAATTTCTGTCTCACCTGTGGAAGCACCTCTCTGTTTCCCTGATGCCACTGGATTCCTAAAATGTTTACATTTTGGGAGGGTTCTTGCAATTTATCAGGATTTATCTACTACCCGTTGTCCCGTAAGTGTTCCATCAACCTGTCTAATTGTGTCTGCACATGTTCTTGTGTTTCTCCTTGAACTATCAAGTCATCAATGTAATGAGAAAGCTGCACCCCTGGAATGCCGGGTACCTCATCCAGGTGTTCTGCCACCAGCCGGTGGCAGATGGTAGGGCTAAGCAAATAGTCCACACGGAGCCTTAAAAAGGTATACTGCCTTCCCATCCAGGAGAATGCGAACTGCTCTTGAATTTCAGGGGCTATAGGTATAGTGATTAGCAATATCAATCGTTGACTACCAGGTCCCTTTATGTTTCTGTATTCTTTCAATTAAAGTGACAGTATCTGGAACGGTGGCCATCAAGGGAGGTGTATGTTTATTCAACTCTCGATAATCTACTGTCATCCTCCAGCTATCATCCGATTTGCGGACGGACCACACAAGATTATTCCAGGTGGTGGTGGCCGGGGCCACCACCTCTGCCTCTACCAGATCCTGTATTGTTTTACTTATCTCCTCCTGGGATCCGGTACTGCTCCAGATGAACCACCTAGGAGGCTAGGGGATCCTTTACTGGAGGTATCCCTAACTGACCCACCCTCACTGCTGCGACTGAAATTTATCTGTTTGATCCACATTGATAGCATCCAACCTTTAACTACAGAGTCATTCCTTTCAAAATATCAATCCTGATAATATATTCGGAGTTGGGCACTATCAATATAGTGTACACTGTATCTGATAGAGACATCTAGCCGCAGATTCCTTAACTTAGAATTTCCCCAGGCGCCAGTCTGGATCTGGAGATTTTTCATCCGTACCTCTGCACGCCAGGTGACGGCGTCGCATGGCTCTGCCCTGATGTCGTCCACGGATATGACGTCAGTGGAGCCACATAAGTCCCTCCCGGCGCGCTGACGTCAGTTTTCTTCTTTTCTGCGCTGCAACGCGGATCAAAGAGAAGCGGTTCCTCAGGTCTCTTTTTGTTTTTTGGCCTTATCGACGCCTTCGCGTCCGGAACAGTGTGCCGATGCCTTCGGGTTTCAAGGCGTGCAAGACCTGTACGCTGCAGATGTCGGCAATGGATCCGCACGCCATTTGTATGTGGTGCTTGGGGGAGCACCACAACTCCGAGGAGTGCGACGCCTGCAAAAGGCTGAAACCAAAGTCCTTGAGGGAACGCCAGATGAAGTTACTGTCCGTCCGGATGTCCCGCTCGGAGTCCAGGCAACGCCGATCCACATCCCGTGCCGGGGCTCCTGCTCGGAGTAGATCGCGAGGCCATTCCCGTGGACGCCGTTCGCCCTCCACAGGTAGACACAAGAAGTCGATGTCACGGAGGCCGTCGGCCTCACGTAGCCATGACACTGGTGTCCGTTGCTCCTGGTCTTTACCAGAGACGGCTCCACAGCAGTCGGCCACCACCTATCCACCATTTCCTGGTGAAGGGGCAACTAGAGCCCAGATGGAAGCCTATTTTCAAGGCTTGCAGGCCCTCTTTGGGTCAACCTCCCAGGCGTACCTTCGGGCCCCACAGAGGTGGTAGGGACTCTGATCGGGGGCTTGCCGGCGGGTTCGCCCTCGGCGCCGATCGGGTGCCCTGGCTCCGTTTCCGGATGTCACTGCAACGTCGGGACACAGTCCAGTATGACTTCCTGTTGAGACGTCTGGACGCAGCTCAGTTTCGACGTCCGGAACCCGTCCGGTGGGGCTTCCTGAAAGGACGTCTGTGGTGTCCGCAGCAGAGGACTTGTCTTCGTCTCCCTTAGCGGTAGACGTTAATTCGACGCCGTCCCAACACCCCTTGGCGGAGACACCCTTGGTGGTGGGTGTCGGTACTACGTCGTTCGACGCCGGAGGTGCTTTTTTGATTTCCTCAACACATAGATGAGGCCCCTGCTGATTCATCCCCAGTGTTGCAAAGAGATGCTGCACGTATTGGTGGAGTTGAGCACTTGGATGCTCTTGGCCAACCTCTGGTAGACGATTCTTTCAACCTTGGAGGGCACGTTAGTCTGCCACCGTCCCCTACCTATGACTTGCTGTCACCCCCCAGAATGGCGACAGTGGCTGGTGCGGTGTTTTCAAGTGTCATTCGCAAAGCTGCTGACATCTTAAACGTCCAGCCCCCTGTTGTGTCTGCGCCTTCAGATCCCTTGTTGGATCTACTCCACCAAGGCAGCCCTGATGTTGAGCCTTTGCTGCCTTTTAGTGAGTTGTTATACGACATCCTTCTGGGGACTTGGGCGAGACCCGCTTTGGGAGACTCTGTGGAGCGTGCTATCGTGCACCGTCATCGACCTGCTCCGGATGACCCTGTCTGTCTGTCCCTCCAGCCTAGGACGCAAGGGCTGGTTGTTCACACAGCTTCAGCTTCGCTGCATTTGCATTCTCCTCCATTGCTTCCACCAACTAGAGAATCCCGGTGGTTGGAGACATGTGGCCGAAGTTTGTTTGCGTCCACTAGCTCTGCCCTCAGGTCTTTAAACACGTCCTGCGTGTTCGGACGAGCTTCTTTTGCCCTCTGGGATTCCGTTGAGCGTCTTCTTCCTTCTCTTCCTGAAGGACCTAGAGCTGACCTTCCTCAGCTAATTCAGGATGGTCGTGAGCTGGCCAAATTTTCTATTAAGTCGGCCATGGACACTACAGATTCCGTGGGTAGAGCAATGGCTAGATCAGTGGCGCTTAGAAAACATGCTTGGCTATGTGATGGCAGTTTCCCTGACAATGTTCAGGAGAGTCTTAAGGACTTACCCTTCAATGGGATCCATCTTTTTGATAGCCATGCTGATTCAGCAGTCCAGCGCCTCATGGCTGGCATTCAGTAATTGGAATATTGCTCTGGTTCATTCTTTTTCAGTGGTCCTTTTGTTACGGACTTTATTAAATTATTAGTGGTTACAGTGTCTTCACTGCTATTCTCTTCTGTTGCATCTGCAGTCCCTGAGTTTGCACTTTTTGATTCCCAGATGGCTTGTGCAGCTAGGCAGCTGTTTTTGCCCTTATTTTCCATTTTTCTCTGCTCTAAGAGCTAGTCTCAAGAGATGATCCCTTCTTTTTATAGGGATGTGATATGCCCTATGTGGGGCAGTTGTTGGTTATTGTATAGTCATTCTTAAATGACACATCAGGAGTTCTTCCTGGGTGGTATATTTCCTTGCTGAGGATCCAGCTGGGTCCTTCTCGGATTGTCGTCTTCCTGCAATACCCTCTAGAGGGTCCCGTTGTATTTTTACAATGCAGGCTTCTAGCGATATGTTTGTCGCTTCTTTGACTCTCAAAGTGTTGTTGTGGGACATCGCAACTGGACAAGCACACAAAGTGTAAAGTTGCTCTGTTTTGGAATTAAAATTTTTGCATTCACTGAATGTGTGTTGTTTTCGGGGTGCGATTGCTCAGTGTTAATGTTCTTGCCTCTGATGATGCAGACTCCTCCAGAGCATTGTCAGATTCTCACCACGGATGGCTTCGATAAGGCGTGTATTCTCCCTTGGCCTTAGAGCCAGTGCCTCTTTCGGGCCTTTTGGGTTTCTCCCACTTCTCAAACAATTTCCATTCCTGTTTCAGTTTCTGGCACGGTATATTGGCAGACAAAGGGTTCCTACTGGTCCAACTTGCACCTAGAACGTTTGTGTTGGTTTTTGTAGTATGATCTATTTTATGATCTCTGGGGTGCGTAAGTGCTTATGTCTTTGCCTTCCTCTCTTGGCTCTGACTCCTGCCTGTTTTTTTTCTCTTGCCGGCAGTTGGACCTACGCCGGAAGCATTGGTCGTGCACAATGTCTTGTGCTTGAACCCCTCTGCTGATGACTTCTGTCCAGACGCTGTCCTTAGTAGAATCTCTCTGATGATCGTCATATTATACATTGCGTCTCTGCTAATATATATATATATATCTATATATCTATCTCCCTGTTCAGGGACCTACTCTCTCCCCCTGCAGCTCCGCTGGTAAGTGCCGCTGCCCGTGCTTGCTTGCTCTTCTGCTGGTCCCACTGCCTTGTGCCCGTTCCGTTCGGTCTCTGTGTCTGTTCTTGTTTTATTGTATTGTAATTGCACACTATTGTAACTGTGCCTGTTTAGGTCTCGCCTGAGCCAGCGCGCATGCGCTGCTCTGGCGAGACTTTTAGTAAGCGGGTTTTGGAAGTGCAAACAGTGGCTTTTGCTGGGGACTAGCCTGCGTTCACGCGAGCGTGCACGCGCGATCAGGCGCCATATGGCTTCCCTCGCCATTTGGACGCTCGCGTGAACGCAAGCTGGTCGCCAGCAAAAGCCACTGTTTGCACTTACAAAACCCGCGATTACTTTCACTTTCACGGCCGCGCGGCCGTGTCAGTTTCACGGCCGCGCGGCCAATGCTTGTTGCTCGCGCTTCTTGTTTTCCTAGCAGCGACCCACTTGATTGCATCAGAGCCCGGCGCTTGTCTTTCATTGTGCCTGTGCTTGGCAATTCCTACGGACACACACGCATGGCCGCCCCCCCCCTTCTAGCCAGCTTCTTTAAGTTGCAGGACGTCCCTCGCCTCCCTAAATAGCTCAAGCTTGGCTCTCGCATCCAGGCTTCCTTCCCAATGTACGTTTTAGAAATTCCCATAAGCAGACGAGCAGTTCTCGAGCACGTGTTTCCTCTCTTACACACATTACACAGAAACTCTCAAACACAGTGACAGAGATTTTCCCAAACTGTGACACACTCTGACACTAATTCTCACACATGATTCCCTCGGACACCAGCTCTCTCTCACACACACGCACAAATTCTCTCACACACACTCTAAGTCTCTGTCTCTCATGTCCCCAGGTTCATAGCCCCATCCCTGTGAGTGCGGGCCTCACTAGCCCACGTCGTGTTGGCAGCTCCGCTGCACGTGCGGTCACCGCACAGGCTGTCCCATCTCCACTGCCTTCTCGAGTCTCTCTGCACCCGCCGGTCCCTTCCATCAGCAGCCTCTTGTGTCTGGCTGTCACTCCTTGTCGCGGGTACAGCTTTTCTTTCAACAACCGCTTCTAAAACTCCTATGTCACTTGTTGCCACTTTGTTGCACTTAAAGCGCACACACCCCGCGATGTTGTGGTGCAAACCCTGTGCCGGAAGGAGCCTCTGTTCGCATCTGAATCTCTCATCACCGCCGGAGGACCGCTTGTAGTGTCTGTGTTTCACGGAGGATTAAAATGAAATGTAGGTTACGGGAGCTCCGGGTCCGCGTTTATCCCGTCTGCAGCCTCAGCCACACGGCGCAGCGGGGCAGGCAGAACGGCTTTCGGCGCATTATTTACTTTTTTAGGTCTCGGCCTGCACCAGCGCTTGCGCTGGTCTGGCCGAGAGTTTTAGTAAGTGGGTTTTGGAAGTGCAAACACTGGCTTTCGGCTGGCGACCAGCTTGAGTTCACGATGGCGTGCACGCGCAGCTGCCATCAGTTGTTTCCTATCTCTTCCTCATTTCCTCGTCATGGCTCATTAACTCTCTGGACTCTGATGTTTCAATCGCAGCAGCAGCTCACATTACCAACTGAGGGCCCTGGACTACAGTCACATGAAAAACAACAGCGATTAGCATTGAAATGCAAGCTTTTTTTTGTCTAGTTAGAAATATTGCTTCGGTGGGTTGATTTCACCTTATATCGCTATTTGTTTTATATTGGGAGTCACAGCCTAATTACCAGTATTTTTGTCTCTCACTGTTTTTTTTTTTTAATATTTATTCGCACAAAGCTATATTTAAGGTTACTTTTTCCGCGTCACTTCTTCACTCTATTTAAACTCCACACCTCCCACTCTTATTGTCTCTCTCCTTCTCTCTCTCTCCCCTCTCTAATTCTCTCTCTACTTAATTAACTCTCCCCTCTATCTTTTTTAGCCTTTCATTCTCTCTCACCCCTTTATCTGTTTCTCTTTCAAACTCCTTCATTCACTCTCTCTCACCTTCTTTCTCTCTCTCTATCCCGCTCCACTCTTTATTCTATGTACACCCTTTCTCTCTCTTTCTCTCTCACCACCCTCTCTAATTGGGCATTATATCTTCACTCTATCTCTCACTCGGCAACACCACAGCATCACTCAGCGCAACCACAGCATCATTCAGAGCCAGCACAGCATCAATCAGAGCCAGCACAGCATCACTCAGCACCAACACAACATCTCTCAAAGCCATCACAGCATCACTCAACGCCATCACAGCATCACTCAACGCCATCACAGCATCACTCAGTGCAACCACAGCATCACTCAGCGCAACCACAGCATCACTCAGCGCAACCACAGCATCACTCAGCGCAACCACAGCATCACTCAGCACAACCACAGCATTACTCAGCACAACCACAGCATCACTTAGCGCCACAACAGCATCACTCAGCGCCACCACAGCATCACTCCGCGCCACCACAGCATCACTCCGCGCTACCACAGCATCACTCAGCACCACCATAGCTTTACTCAGCGACACCACATCATCACTCAGGGCCAACACTGCATCACTCAGCACCACCACAGGATGACTCCGCACCACCACAGGATGACTCAGCACCACCACAGGATGACTCAACACCACCACAGGATGACTCAGCACCACCACAGCATCGCTCAGCGCCACCACAGCATCGCTCAGCGCCACCAAAGCATCGCTCAGGGCCACCACAGCATCGCTCAGGGCCACCCCAGCATCGCTCAGCGCCGCCACAGCATCACTCAGCGCCACCACAGCATCACTCAGCGCCGCCACAGCATCACTCAGCGCCGCCACAGCATCACTCAGTGCCGCCACAGCATCACTCAGCGCCAAGACAATATCACTCAGCACCACCACAGCATCACTCAGCGCCAAGACAATATCACTCAGCACCACCACAGCATCACTCAGCACCACAGCAGTATCACTCAGCAACACCTGAGTATCATTCAGCATCACCTCAGCATCGTCTCCGCAACAGTCACCACCACCACCACTACCACCTCCGCATCACTCAGCACCACCTCAGCCTGCTCTCGGAATCTGGCATCTGTTGATTCTCCCCTAGCGTCTGGCCCCTGCTAGTGTTATAATACAGGTACTAGTTCCCAACCTTCACCCTCCGATTGTTTATGCCCCCTCCCAAAAAAAGCTTTAACAAACAACCATTGCAATAGGCAGAAACAAGTTGCCAGCATTGAACAAAAGAAAACTGAGGAATTTTTTTATTGTAAATACTTTTTTTAATATGGTCGTTCAGTTTTACATAATGCCTTCTTGGTCATATATAAAGTAACAAAAATGCTTCTGACACTTTTTTATTATAACTTTTCAGCATGCCGCACAGCAGCCACACTTCTCTACAGCACAGCTTGAAGACATTGGCAAAGTCAATAGCTCTGGCTAAACACTTATAAGGCCCCAAAGGCGAGACCTATTGGCTATGCCAATGCTTGTTTTATTTGTCTTGCCCCCGTATTTTTGTCCTCTCTTTGGCTGTTCCTGCCCGTTTCCCCATCCCGCCCGTTTTCCCTTCCCACCGCTGCTTCCCCCGCGGCCCTTCCCCCCTGCCGATTTCCCACTCCTGCCTCCCAGCTGCGAATCCCTCCCCCCCTTCCCTACTTATTGGCGGGCGCGCCGCTGGCGCACCAAAGGCAAGCCCGTCTGCGCCCGTTTGCGCCCGTCCGTGACCCGACTGCGACCAGCGCCAGGGACCCTGGATCTCTCATCATCCACCTCTACAACCCTGCTACCCTCCTCGCACTCAACCCCGGTAGAAACAGCAACTGCCAGTGGTCGTCGCCGAACACCACCCACGGCCAATTCTCCTGCCGACACTGCCGACTTTCCTTCACCATCCACCTTCGACCTCCGCACCCACGCCGGACGCCCGCACCAACGAAGCCCTGAAATGCATCCTCCTCAACGTGCGCTCCCTGCACAGACACGCCATCGAGATCTGGGACCTCCTCAACACCCTCTCGCCAGACGTCGCCTTCCTCACCGAAACCTGGACTAACGCCCCCGACATCGCCACCGCCATCCCCGACGGCTACAAGATACAGAGGAAAGTCCGCCCCCACCGCCCAGGAGGAGGACTCGTCATTGTACACAAGAGCTCCCTCCGACTCTCCACCTCCAGCACGAGCGACCCTTTCACCAACACCGAACACCTCCACTTCCAGATCCGGACCAGCCCCAGAACCACGCTCCGCGGCACCCTTGCCTACAGACTCCCCGGGCCCGCGCTCCTTTCACCACTGCCATTGCCGACCTCATCGCACCCCACGCCATCGCCCCCACGGACTACATACTCATCAGAGACCTGAATTTCCACCTCGACAACCGCAGCGACCCGGACTCCACCGCCCTCCTGGACAACCTCGCCAACCTCGGACTGAAGCAGCTCATCACCACCGCCACCCACAAGGCTGGACGCATCCTCGACCCCATCTTCGCAGGAGGAACTAACATCCTCTTCAACCACACCTTGCAGCCCCTCTGGACTGACCACCACTGTGTACACTTCTCTTTCAGCACCTCCACCGCACACAAACCCGCCCCACGCCAGCCATGAATGAACTGGAGCATGGTCACAGACGAGGACCTCAATTCTACCCTCATCCACGACCCCCCTCCGTCACGACCAACGCCAACTCTGCAGCCACAGAACTACACTGCTGGATCTCCAGCTGCGCAGATAAGCTCGCTCCCCTCCGCCGCCCCGACAGACACCGCCCTCTGAAGGCCCCTTGGTTCACCACCGACCTCCAAGAAGCTAGACACTCATGCAGACGGCTCGAGAAACGATGGAGAAATACCAAAACAACCGAAGACCAGTCCACCATAGTAACCACCAAGAGGACCTTCATCAGGAACAAAATCCTCACCAACGCCAGCAACTCAAAGCAACTCTTCAACATCATCCAGCAGTTCACCAAACCCCCCAGCGAAGCTACGGACATCACACCGTCCCAGGACCTCTGCAACAAACTCGGCTCCTTCTTCCACCTAAAGATCAAGGCCCTCTACGACAACTTCAGCGAGCAGACTCCAAAAACCACCCGCCCCTCCAGCAGCGACAGCCAGCCCACCATCACCACCTGGACACCGGTCACCACCGAAGACACCACCGCGACCATGAAAAGCACCCTCGCAAGAGCCCCCACGGACCCCTGCCTGCCTCACATCTTCCACAGAGCCACCTCCGCCATAGCGCCCGAACTACACCGCACCATCAACGCCACTTTCTAATCCAGCATCTTTCCCGACGACTGGAAACGGACTGAGGTCAAGCCCCTCCTCAAGAAACCCTCGGCTGACCCGAAAGACCTGAAAAACTACTGGCCCATCTCTCTCCTTCCCTTTGCAGCCAAAGTCACCGAGAAATTCGTCAACGCACAACTGACCACCTTCATTGAAGAGAACACCATTCTCGACTCCTCCCAGTTCGGATTCCGCAGCAACCACAGCACCGAGACCGCCCTCCTCGCCGCCACCAACGACATCTGCATGCTACTCGACGAAGGACACACCGCAGCCCTCATCCTGCTAGACCTCTCCGCCGCCTTCGACACCCTCTCCCACCGCATCTTGCAGCCAGACTCCATGACGCCGGCATACAAGGACTCGCCCTCGACTGGATCCGCTCCTTCCTCAGCGGCAGAACCCAAATGATCAGACTCCCACCCTTCCTCTCCTAGCCCACAGAGATCAACTGCGGAGTACCCCAAGGATCATCGCTCAGCCCCACGCTCTTCAACATCTACATGGCCCCCCTCACCGCCATCGTCAGACAGCATGGGCTCAGCATAGTATCATACGCCGACAACACCCAGCTCATCCTCTCCCTCACGAAGAACCCCGAAGACACCAGACTCCGCTTCCAAGAAGGAATGAAAGATGTCGCAGTCTGGATGAGCGACAGCTGCCTAAAACTGAACTCAGAGAAAACAGAGGTCCTCATCCTTGGACTCTCCCCCACCACATGGGCCAGCACCTGGTGGCCTGCCACCCTTGGATGCCCACTCACCCCGACGGACCACGCCCGGAACCTCGGCATCATTCTGGACTCCTCCCTCACCATGACTCGCCAGGTCAACGCATCGCCTCCAACTGCTTCAACTCCCTCCGCATCCTCCGCAAGACCTTCAAGTGGATCCCACCGAAGCCAGAAAAACCGTAACCCACACACTCATTACCAGCAGATTGAACTACGGAAACGCCCTCTACGCGGGAATCCACAATTCCCTGCTACAGAAACTCCAGACCATCCAGAACACCACAACCAGACTCGTCCTCGGCACCCCACGACACGAGCACACAACCCAACACCTGCGAGACCTACACTGGCTCCCCATCGAGAAGAGAGTACCCTTCAAACAACTCACCCATGCCTACAAATCCCTCCATGACATCAGATCCAAATACCTCAACGAAAGAATCTCTTTCCACGCACCCAAAAGAAACCTCCGCTCCGTCGACCTCGCCCTAGCAACGACCCTGCCCATCCACAGACCCAGAGCCGAGGGAAGGGCCTTCTCCTACGTCACAGCCAAAGCCTGGAACGAACTCCCAGTCAACATCAGATGCTCCCCCACCCTGCACACCTTCAGGAAGAGCCTCAAGACCTGGCTCTTCGGCTGACCCAGAGCTGCACCCCCTTCCCCAGCGCCTTGAGACCCTCACAGGTGAGTAGTGCGCTTACAAGTCCCTGATTGATTGATATTCTCTTATATATACATTATGTCCAAACATAGTTTTCATTTGCCCTCTCTCACAGGTGCCAATGGTCCCTTTTGGACGTAAAGCTGTACTTATGTTTCCTTCTTCTTGTATCTTGGGGTTTGAGTCCCAAGCTAAGCCAGCTCTGTGTTATATGTCTGGATTCTGCTGGTATTCTTTTACCAGAATAATGCTGTAAATGGTTCGGTTAGCATGGCTATCGGGTGATACATTTCTGTATCTTTATTCTGACGCATGTGTGCTGTCGCTGCTACGTTTGCCGTGCTCCTGTGTGTATGGGATGGCTCTGTGAGTCCACACAGTAGGCATATGAGTATTTATATTGTTATTTATATTGTTTTTATATATGTCTCTATGTATATATGGTTTTGTATATATATATATATATATATATATATATATATATATATATGCAAGGATTTTGTCCCAAAATCTCCTCGTTACAGAAGGACAAACACGGACCCAGATTGTTGTGCAAGTATTTATTCTTCAGTTACAGCACATCCGCCATGAATCTTTCCTGACGTTTTCCTTTCTCTTGAGAAATGATTTGTTGCGGCTCCCTGGGATCCAGTACACAGTTCCGCTTCTTGCTCCTATTGCCAGAAGCTTATGGATTTTCTCTCCATTGTGCAGTGGCCCTTTTTTGATTATCTGATTTTCCTTCATCCCTTCCTTAAGGGTAAAGGATTCAGTGCTACCCTCTATAGCCTGTTTTTGCCTCTGATTTTCTCTATTGATGATATTTTATACAATGCTTGTTGTTTCTCGTGACAGCCACGCTTGCTCTTCCTGTTCCCACCTGTTTTGGTCAATATTATTGACTAACTAGTTCTATTGTAGAACTTGGTGGGGTTCAGTCGCAGACCCGCCTCCTATGGGGTATAGCTATGGTATCTAATTCTAAGTTAAGGAATCTGTGGCTAGAAGTCTCTATCAGATGGACAAGTTACTTACCTTCCGTAATGATGTATCTGGTAGAGACATGGTCAAGCCCCAGATTCCTTGACGCCCACCCATCCTCCCCGCTCTGCGAAGGGTTTTTAGATAGGGGTTACTCTTTCAATGCTGGCCTTAATTGCCAGTGATTACTATATCTATCTGTTTGGTCTAAACCAACTCCTTGGCCTGGGTATTTAGCTTTTGTTTAAATGTTCAGTTCACCACCCTTATTTCGAATGGTGTGGTTGGTACAGTACGTGTGTACTTCTGCGAGGACCTTTTCAGGTTGGGTTCTTACACCACTGGTCTTTCTGACAGTGATCTCTGTCTCAATGAGTGTTTGGTCTTCTTAACACCCTTTACCAAGTCAGGACATTTTATTCTGTGTTACCTGTTACTTTCACCACCCTCTTTTGTTTTTGGGTGGTGGATTCAAATATGCATGCACATTTTTGCACCCTGATTATGTTAAAGTGTGGGGGTTGGTCATATTCCTCTCTCCCTCCCTTTTAGTTTTTCTCCTTGGTTGGGTGCCTCTTTGTTTCTGATACTCTCAATAGCTCATATTTAGTTTGTATTGCTGGCCACTCTCTGTTGTTGCAGGAATGTGGACATTTACCGTACATTCATGTCCATTACTGTTTGCCTCGTAAGAGGGTATCGTTCTTCCCTTATGGGGGTTTTTCTAGGGGGCGAGTATTCTTCTTTCTCCCTTGTTTCAATTTCATTCTTGGGTATTTTATCTTTTTTGGCACACTGTTCCCAACTCCAGTTTTACAGGTGGCTCCGCGTTCTGGCGTGGAAAGGTTTCACAGTAGAAAACTGACGTCAGCGCGCCGGGAGGGACTTCTACGGCTCCACTGACGTCATATCCGTGGACAACGTCAGGGCAGACTGGCGCCTGGGGAAATTCTAAGTTAAGGAATCTGCGGCTAGACTATGGGGTCGATTCCGATCTCGGCCGGTAGGGCACCGAATCGGATTCGGCTTTACCGGATCCGATTCGGAGCCCTCTTTTCCGACCGATTCGTATGTGCGTCCGGGCGAGCGAGTACGATGCGAGCGCGTGCAAATTCTCCGACCGACTCGTACGCCCGTCCCAACCGCACCGACCGACTCGCACGGATGCGCCTCGCACCGCGCAATGGAGACGTTCCCCGGCCGGGCAAGTACGATGCGCGCCGCGAGCAGTCCGACCGACTCGCGCCGTCCGGCTCGAAGAAGCAGTCGGAGCCACACTTTGGGGGTCCGTGTCGGACCCCCCCTGTATGCATAGCCGCGCGAGTCGCACACAGGGGGGACCCATGGGTCCCCCCTACCTGTGCGTGTACGGCGCGAGTCGCTTCGCCGCGTACACGCTGTAGGGGGCGCCCTTGTTCGCCTCGCACCCATTGAGTCAATGGGAGCCCGCGTACGCGTTGTACGACAGGCTCCCATTGACTTCAATGGGAGTCTGACCGAATCGAGTCCGATGGCATACGTGCGCATCGTACTCGTTCGGTCGGGCTGCTAGGGTCCGATTCGGTCGGATATCTCTCCGAGTCCGGCTCGGTCAGTGAGATTTCCGGCCCGAATCGGAATCGGCCCCTAAGTCTCTACCAGATACATCGTTACTGAAGGTAAGTAACTTTTCCTTTTGGCATCGTCCCTATTTTTATTGGGCCCTGGTTTGTACTGCTGATGTTTCCTTTGCACCCCAGCCTGTAATGGTAAAATTCTGTCCTTTTAACTTTTTGGGATTTCCATATATTAAAGTGGCCTCCGCTCCGATGTCCACTAGGGCTCAGGCCTTCTGAACATTACGATTTTTCCAATAAATATCTATGTCAACATAGGGCCTGTTATCCTTGTGAGCCCATCCCTGTACCGGAGCTTGGCCCACTACCTAATCTGATTTCAACCTGTTGACTTTCGCTCAGGTCAAATCTGGACATATGCTCTTCTTATGCTCTCGGGGTGTCTCCTCCTCCCTCTCATCCACCACGGGCCAAACATTGTCTCAATCTCGCTCTCCCTTCTCCTTTGAATCAGTAGTTCTCTCTCTCTCTTTTTCTTTCTCTTTCACCTCTGGCTCCCTCTCACTCACCTGCTTATGCTCTTGTTTATTCACCTTCCTACTTCCTTCTTTCCTGTCCAGCCCTCGCTTCCGATACATCTCCCACATACTCCTAGTATCTATTCCGTCTTTCTGTTCCTTCTTCACTACATCCTTCAACAATGCCATAAACATATCCATCCGGGACACCATGCTGTTGTCTGTGCGTACCTCAGACTGGGAAGTTTTTTCAGGCTTTATCCACTCTCCCAAATCCCACACTAACTCAATCACCTGCCCCACAGGATTGCCAGTCTGGTTAACCAATAGGGTCATTATTACATGTTTGTAGGCTGAGGGGGCCAAACTGATTATTTTGTTTCACACCGCTACTGTCAGCAATCTTTCAATTAGATGGTGCGCAGTACCTTAAAAAATAGCAATCTTCATCACTTCTTCTTTAATTCTCTGTATGGCATCCCTCAATGTAAACCAAGGTTTGCCATTCAGTGGCCAATCTGACTCCGTAGGATACTTCTGATTGCACCCCTCAACCGCCAATTGTAACAGATTAATCTGAGCATCGCCCTGATAACTTCTAAATTGCTCCTGTACAGTGGGGTCATTACTAAGTGTGCAAAACTTTGCAGCATCTCCTTGATCTAACATCACTCCAGATGCTCCTAAATCAAACAGTCGCACTATCCACGTTAGCAACGTCTCTCCAGGTCCCTGTCGAAATCTCTTGCTTAGTGAAATCCTCCAGAGAGTCCATCGCAACCCCTGTGGATATTGTGGACTGGCCTGTAGCTTTCGTTGATACACTGGCTGTGCATACACAACCTTTCGGTCTTCCGACTCACCCTGGCTGTTGTGTTGGCAACACTCCCTCCTCCCCCCCCGAATCGGAAACGTCTGAGGAATTCCAGATGTTGCCATTCCATTCTTCAGGAGTCCAATCTGTCCCTGCCTTGGCAATAGCTAAATTAACTTTCCCCCTACTTTTCTTGTATTTATATTGTGCTATGGGCACTGCGGCTCTCTCAGCCACAGTCTGGAAAGTTCCAATTTATCTTGCAACAGTTTATTCTGACAAGATAGCATTGTGGAGGTATTTTTAGCTTCCAACAACTGCTTTCCCATTTGATCACGTCCCTGTTGTACCTGAGCACATTTTTCATGCATTTTACGATAAGCACATAAGAGGATCCAGCCTCTTCACCCTAACGTGCTAAGCTCTTTCCCTTTTTCTAATGGCTCTTTCTGCAAACAGGCCAATACTTGTGCTGGCTCGGCATCTGCTATACATGCATTCCAGTTTTCACTCAACCCAGCACAACAAGACCACTCATGTGCATGCATACCGTAGGGGGTACTACCCACCCTGGTATCTCATTTGATATCTGGGAATTTGCCTTCGTCTTTTTGGAAAACATCTTCCCCTTTAACATCGTATCCTGCCGACAATGCCAAAAATGTCTTGCTTTAGACTTAAAACAGCCAGACACAATCTAAAGCAAAGGAGAAAGGACTCCGCACTTTTATGGGAAATCAAAGAATTTATTTCTGCAATTTCCCAGATGTCAAATGAAAGAGATAAAACATGGCAAATATATATACACAAGCAAGTTATCTAAATGCCAAATGCAAGGAATAAAATATAGAAAATATGTACACATAGTGAATAATCAAGACTTGGAAAACATCACAGATTGAGTTGCAACCAACATCCTGGCCAGCACGACTGGGGGAGCCCTCAGTTCAGCCAGGCAGGAATCTCGATTGGGCTCAGAAAACGACCCTGGGCAACTCGTCCGTTCCACAGGCGAGCTCCTGTCTGAGCGCCAAGATTCCCCATCTTTAATACCTTTACTCAACCCAAGGGGAGATTTCTATAAACCTTTTCCCCCTTCCTTCTTTAGCGAAAACAAGGCTGGCCATACCTATCTGCGTCGAGGTCACTCACAGGAGGTGGCCAGGCTCCAGTGTTTGCTCTGAGGCAGACTGGTACATTCCTCTGGCAAAAACAATCTTGACCCTGTGAACGGTACCAAGTGCGCATCCCACACAATATGTCCCAGCTTACTCTGCACGTGAAGAACAAAAACATCCCCACCCTGTAACTGCATAAGAGCACAAAATGGAATCGTGTAGTCAAAATGGAGTCAATGGTCACCATCTTACTCATTGTATTACACCTTACTGCTAAAATATTGTGTATTTTGCTAGTCTGCAAACTGAATAGTTGAAATTGGAAGCTGAAACTACTAATAGCCTGTTGAATCTGCTGGAAAAACAATTTGTTTTTGGGGAAAATTAAAGTCACCCGGCGGCCATCTTGTTGGCCCATTTCACAGAGCGGTTAGCACTCTAGCGTCTCTCAGCCCCTTTTCTCTTGCTGCTGCTGAGCCTATTTAATCGCAGCGGTGCCGCAGACGCGGCGCTGGCATGCCAAAGTTAAGCCCGTCTGCGCCCAAACAGGACCAGGGGGCAGAAATGTTGGTCCATCTTCATCAGGTAGGCTGGTTTACTCTGCCTCGCACCTGTTTGCGTCCACCCCACTACAGCAGGAGCTTGTCTCTCCTCCTAGAATCCAGACACCGTGGGGAGTAAGTGCTCACATTGCGATTTAAAAGCTGCTCATCCTCATCCAGCATATAAAGCTCAGACTAATTGCCACTGCCCACCCTCTAAAGGCGCTGTTACGCGGGAGCTCAGCTCTGACAGCCTTTAGTTCTTCAATATCAACTGTCGCTCACTAGTTAAATGTCAATCTGATATTTTTTATTTTTTAACTGACCATGGTCTGGATTTTTAACACAAACCTGGCTTAATGAGGCCTCCGTGGCAAACATTGTTGCTGCACTGCCCTCGGAATATCGCATACTCAGAGTGGATCACCTGTATAGGAAAGGTGTCGCAATTATTTTTAAAGCACAAAATGTATGTAAGTATGTAAAATGGACAAACTCGTAATTCCTGATTATGAGGCCTTGTAGTTCTCCGTGTCCTTAACTAATAATTTCGCCATGTCTGGCGCCCTAATCTATCGCCCTCCTGGATCTGCGGGTAACTGGAGCACTTGCATTAACGAGGTTCTTTCCCTGTTTATCCGAAAATATGCCAACTTCACCATTCTCTGTAATTTTAACATTCACTTTAACCATCTGTCCTGTAAAACTGCCTCCTCTCTGATAGAGGACTTTATGGCCCTGGATGAGGGCCTTGGCTCCAGCAGTCTGATGGGCCAGGGCTGGGCTGAATAGGACCCACATAGAATAGATAGTAGCGGGGAGGAGATTTCCTTTCACTGCCCTGAGCCCTCATAGAATAGAGAGTAGGGGGCGGAGATTTCCTTTCACTGCCCTGAGCCCTCATAGAATAGAGAGTGGGGGGCGGAAATTTCCTTTCACTAACCTGAGCCTTCATAGAATAGAGAGTAGGGGGAGGAGATTTCCATTCAGCTACCTGGGCCAGGTCTGCTTTCAATAATGCTGTCTCCACCTCCTGCCAGGAAGCTGCACAGAACTGGTTTTGGTCAGGCACAGACACTCTCTGCCTTCAGAGACAAAGGATTTTTGAGTATAAATGTGGGGACCCAGACCCCAGAACTTTAGATCACTTCTGGGAATCAAGGAGAAGCGTGTCGCAGGGCCTGTCGCGGCTCAAGGAGTTACCGAGTTCGCCACACGGCC